>LPNX010891381.1:219726-303534 GCA_001517045.1 Pseudotsuga menziesii | reverse complement strand
TGCACATGGTGGGACTCATGGACTAGGCAAATAAGACAAAATAAATGAAATAATGTCTAAGTGGGTAAATACTATGGGTTGATTATTCTAACAATTTTGTTCTTTAATATTATATATATCTATAGAAAATATCATGCATTATTTTAAATGGTAATTCTAATTCGCTAAAATAATTCATATATCTTATACGTCTTCAAACAAAGGGTAAATTTGCATGTCCAGCTTGCGGTCCCAGGATAAAATCTTGTCGTTCAAGGAGTTTAGAAAAGGAAGTGTTTCATGAGTATAGGCACTTTCTACCTAAGAACCATAGTTATTGAACTATAGACAAAGAAAAATTCAATGGTAAATAAGAGAATGGAAAAAAACCACGAAGAATGACACCTCACCTATGGAATTTGGAATATAATAGAAATCGTCAAGGTATGCCAAATTATTTATGTATTGTTGGACACTGTTGAGTATGGTTGTCATTAATGTCAAAGGAGATCATTAATGACAAAAGAAGTGTTGATATGGCATGTGTGATGAGGTTGAAAAAAACATGTTGGTGTCCTAATGTCTCATGATGTCATTGTTACATTCTGGTAGTAGTTGGTAACGATATGATAATTTGGGGGTTTTGACTAAGTGTTGAAAAACTGCCCTAAAGAAGTTGCCTTATGAAAATGGAAACCATAATTCATAAGAAGAATAAAATGCCCTCCATGAACTTCCATCCCATAGTTTGTTGAAATATCTATCTGACCATGGCCTCGGTTCTTAGAAAAACTCCTTGAAGAAGAAGATACAGGTCTCTTAAAAGAAGGATTTTTGGTTAAGTTAGTCACACTTGCTCTAGGGAAATGCCTGCCATAATTTGTGGGTTGAAGAAAATGACCACACCACCTGTTCATCCTATAGCTGTATTTTTTTTCTACCTGACCATGTGTAACTAGGAATATTTCACCTTCTATGGACAAAAGTTGTTCCTCTAGTTTGAATGGTTTAGATCCAGAACAAATGAGTGAACAACAAAGGATGAAGACCTTCCCCGGGTGTCATAGACACCTGGAATGGTGATTCGATAGTAAATCTATGTACCTGTAAATAGATCAAACATGAAAACACATCAAAGATACTAGAAAATCATCTACTCATCCATGTTAGTGACTAAGGAATCTAACAACATGTACATGTGAAATCAAAACAATAGTAATGTGGGACAGAAATCAGCTTTGCATTAAATATGTATGGAGAAGCTTACAACCATTGCCTTAGTGTCAACAAGAATCTCCATGAAACAAACACTTAATCCCCATAAGCTCCAACTTTTCTCTCTATTCTCTCCAATGTCTTGGGCTAAGTGGTCAATCCAATAGCATAACAAAACCTCTATAGTTCTCCCCCTCAACTATGGACATGAGCTTGTATTTATAGGGCTCAATGGATGGGAATAGTTGAGAGATTTGTGGATGAGGTGGCTCTAATATCCTACCATGGAGGATCTCAAGCTCAACTAACCCACAATGATAGGGATAAGGGAGGACATGAGGCTCATGATCTAGAAGCCTCGAGAAACTTCTCTTTTTCCAATTTTACCTAGGGTACCACTTTTTGTCTCTTACGACAAAGAGGTTTAGATGAGAAACACTTATGGACCAAAGACCATAGGTGGTGGCACCTCTTATGGAAAATAGAATACAGGCGGTGCGATCAAGGTACCGCTTATGGGCCATAGGTAAAGCGCGGTGCTGAGTTTTTTCATGTAGAATTGACAAATAGAGTAGGTTTCCACTCTAAGTGCCGGGATTAAAGGAAACCATGGAAGTTATGGGTCTTATCACATGGTGGTGACAGGATTTAGGTATAACAAAATGCCCCCCAAAGCATGAGACTTAGAGGAATATGATAAGCGAGATCTTTGAGAGAACAAGTTGTCACTTCAAGGTGAAAATGTCATCTCGATTGGAGCATGTCGTCCAGTAGGCATCTATAGTACATCAATATTTTCAACTCATAGAGACAAGTAACCAAATCATGGCTGCAGACCAATACAAGGTAGATCAATGCGAGGAATAAACAAGCATGACTACTAGAATACAACATAGATCCATGTGATAGAGGACTCAAACTTATACATAGCTACTAGACATACAACATAGATCTATGTCATATAGACACAAATTTGGGCATAGCCACGACCATACAAATGTGGATCCATGCTAGATATACAAAACTCCATCGCAACCTGGGGAAAGCAATGAGCGCTAAACAAATACCCAAGGTCTTTGTCTTGTCTTCCACAAAGTACGATTATATTCATGTGATAACAATGATCTGAAGTCGAACATGGTAGAAACCACTTGATTACTGGCCAATGATGTGAACCGTTAACAAGTGTGAGGGAGATCACCATTGATGTTAATGATTCCCAAGGTACCCTAGTGCAATCTACTGAGTGTGAATAGAGGTCCTGATGTTGAACACCCAGTTGATTCTATCGACCAAAGGTCAATGATGTGAACCTATGTTGAGAACAAGAGAATCTATCATTAAGGCACACAAATCTCAAGGTACTAAGTTTTGTTTCTAAGACTATTTCCTGGATGATGAGCTGATGTCGACGGGAATAGTCTCGTCGAAGGAGGGCCATGATGAGTCCCAAATCGATGACACAAAACTCAGAACATAGTTTTGGAATGATATGAATGTAGTAACCATAATACTAACTCAAAATTACTGACACGGAGACTATTTTGACTGCAGAGGTAAACTTTTTCAACTTCCTTTTGAACATCGGGTGGCACGACCAAAGACTTGGCAGCATGACTAAACATGACAAACAACAATGCAACAGTCGACAATGCATTCTTTTGAAAGATTCAAAGGAGTGACATGACTCATGAAAGTGGATTGTCATGGACATCAACTGAATACCCAATTGACTGAAATGATATGTAGACAAGTGCCATTTTCAAAGGTAACGACAAACTACTACCATTTATTTGCAAAATGATTCCCTTCCCATTTTCCCCATCATGGTTGATGAGTGCCTCTTTTTAGTTTTACGAGTTCAAAGAGGGTAACAAACACTCAGTATAGCTCATCCGAAGACAAGTCCAAACCCATATGTTTTACGAACCTGAGAGAGGAGGGGTTCGTTCCCAAAAATGGGTCTCTCAACGTTTAATTTAACGAGTCCAATGAAAGAAAACTTGGTATTGTTCATATTTAGAGAGTCTGAAAGACCACATAAGGAGACTCCAAAGGGGTCCTTTTTCATATGATTTAGTCCCTAAGGCCCGAAAAAGTATAAAAATATACCTTAGAGAACTCTTCCAGTCATGATTGGCTGGAGTGTTCCTTTTTTGTAAATAGTCTATCCAAACCGAAAAAGAGATAACCTACCATCAGAGCGATGACTCTTCAAATTATTTAACAATTGTGAAGAAGACAAGATCACTTGACAATCTTTTCGTATTTAAGGATCCCAAAAAGAGTTTAAAGAAGACTCCATTAGGTCTCTTTTCACAATGAGAGATTTTACGAGCCTGAAAAGAATTAGAAATGGACTCGGACCTTTGATAATAAGTTTTAAGAGCGTGACCAAAGTGCCGTAATAAATGCTTAGTGACTTTTTTCATTTTATGGTAGTACGAAAAAGTAAAAAATGAACTCCCAAAATTTACTGCTACTGTTCTTCTATCCTACAACGACTCAAAACAAGTGTTAAATGCGCCAATAACTAACATTAATGGATTACGACTGATAAATTTTAAGTAATAGATGATTCTAAACCAAAACTATAGCATATCAAACCCAAAAATGTGTATAAAAGTCATGTAAATAGTGAAAAATCAAAACATTTTACTATTTACCCATAAAGGAGAGCATTTGTAGCACTTTCTATAGAAGGAGCAAGTCGACGAAGTTGACTTGAACGAAGACCGACTTAGTCGATCAGCCGACTAAGTCGATGGGCCGACTTAGTCGATCAGCCGACTAAGTCGATCGACCAACTAAACTAGAAGATTAGTCGACTTAACTAAACAGTCGTGTCGGTTCACCGAACCGACAGGTAGTTATTTTGTAATTGTTTGTAACTTGTATATATTAGGCTGTTGAGCCAAGAAAGAACTCAGTTCATTTCTCTGCCTTATATGAACTCATTACATTAATATAATCTGTTTTCCTATCTGTTCTTGTCTCTTGTCTCTTATTTATAGTTATGTTTTAGTAACTATTATTGGTAACCTTATGTGATCTGTGAGAGTACAACATTGGTTCCGTTTCCAGTAGTACATGTCTAAAATATATGCTCACATATGATACCAGAGCAGGAGATCAAGGACTGGTGGGACCGTAAAATTGCGAACTACTTGCAAAATTACACAAGACGAAACAGATTAACAGTCGCTGAAGCTAGAGCCAGATTTTTCACAGAGACACATGACAAATTCGTTGAGTCTATGCCACAACTATTGAAGCAGCTTCTGGATGAGAAGACCAGACGCGACTAAAGAACAATAGTTGCTAGATAAACTGTTCCGAGGGGGACGAACAAATATGTCCGAGTGGTTTGAGAAAATTCCTGACGACTTCTGTGAGGAGCAAGTAGTTGAAGACAGAACATCGGTAGAAACTGTCAAAGCGAAATTCTACACAGATTTCACGGAACAATTCTTGTGCTCCCTACCGAACTTGCTGTTCAAATTATTGATAGAGAATGGAGTAGGCCACATCATCGAACCTAGACCACCACTGTGCGAACAGCCACCAAACACCAACTGGGAAGAAAAGCATAGGAAGTGGGAGAAATTTATTGCAGAAAGGGAGTGGGAATACTTCTTGAGCAAGTGATTCAAACTATCCGGGCTTTCTAAAAGTGTCAGGTAGGCTATGGGGGGGTAGCTGGTCTTGTGTCGGAGGTAGAGTATAGTGGATCCTAGTCGACCTCGGGAGGATAGACGTCACCAGTGATGAAAAGTCGACCAGAGAAGACTTGAAGAACATAGTACTGTACGGAATTATGTCAGAAATTCAAAAACAAGAAAGGGACGAAAGACAACAAAGAAGGGAAGCAAGACGTGAAAGATCCGACAGGCCGCGCAAAGAAAAAAACCCTAGGGAGACCGACCGTGAAGAGAATCTGCCAGAGTCGGGTCATGACCGATAGGAAGAGGGCGTAGAACAAGAGGTGTCCCCTACAAAGGAAGAAGTATGGATAGAGCAGCCAGAAGCTCTCCAATTAACAACTCCCGGTGAAGGAACGACCCTTTCCCCATTAAATCCACATAGCAGAATACAAACTATTGTCCAAGACGACCTCCTACTAAGAGCTGGTGACTATAGTATCTGGAGTGGACTAGGCGACGATACGTACACCGGACAACATCTTGTCATACACCGACCATTCGAAGGGAACTGGGTGACGATTCAAGCGGCATCCTCCCTCCGAATTATCCACTTGCTCTTACCGACACAGGAAGGAGCCCCCCCCCCCCCTCCAAGTACAGCTTTCGAAGGAATTGAACACGCTGCCCTACGCACACAAAGTTTCATTGGACCATCGATAGTAGAAATCCACAACAACCCACTGTATGTCGAAGACGACTTGACCACCGACGGAGGCACCAGTTCCGTCGACCAAAATTCCGCAGGAGCGACTACATCAACAATCCCACCACTTTCACCACCACCCACACCTCCGACCCCGCTAACTTCTGAGAGCAGTGAAAGTGATTCAGACATGGGTCACGGAACAGCTCACATTCCTCTCTATGAGGGGGATGAAGACCCCAGATGACATTGGTTCATCGGTGAGTTGATCTGGGATGCAAACCAGGTGAAGGATGAAGACTGACAGATTGCTCAGTTCGCAGGAGCCTTACAGAAAAGGGTGCTGACCTGGTACATGACCTTTTCGGAAAGGCAACCCAGAGCAATGAAAGATGAGATTAAAGCACAGTTCTTATCCTTTTTCAAGACCCCAGACGCTAAGTACCTGGCCGCCAAAAAGCTCAAGACAACGTAGCAAAAGCCAGGGGAGACAGTCCGCGACTACAAAAAATGCTGGAAGGACCTATTGAGCCAATTAGATTATGTTATTGATGAGCAACTACTAATTCAATGGTTCCTTGCAGGATTATCAAAAAAAGTACGACGACACATCAGTCTGGAAACGTTCAAGACATATGAAGACGCGTTGACCAAAGCTCTACAGGTGGAAATGGATGAAGATATACCTGCCTATCCGACAGACCACGAGTTAGAGGAACAGCTCGAAAATGTGCAGAAGTCCTTGAAAGAACTGACCCTCAAGAATCAAGAAATCTGGTGTACAAAATGTTCGACGGCCGGACACTCGAAAGATAATTGTTGGCACAAATATAGCCAACAAGACGTCTGTTTTGTGCAAACTAAAGTATTTTGTGACATTTTCCAGGGGGCCGGAGATCATTCTACAAAAGATTGTCCATTTAACATGAAAAATATCAAAGCTTCATGGTGCGCCATTTGTGAGACCAAAAGTCACAATACGGCTAACTGTCAATTAAACCTGAAAAACAGACAGAACTATCAAGCGGTCTACTAGATGAATGTAGTGGCGCAAATCAATGAGCAAAATAATACTAATGACCAGAACGGGAAACGATATGAAGGCCGACGATATGAGCATCGGTACGACAATCGACGACAAGGGTTTGGAGGAAGAGGTTGATTCGTCGGGAATCACGACATACGACCGCATCGATCTACCCAGTGCTTCATCTGCTATAAAGAAGGGCATCGATGCGCACACTATCCGTACAAGGACAGAACTGACCTAAAATTTTGTACACATTGTGGAGTAGGCGATCACTCTCTGGAGGATTGTCCTACCATGTTAGAAAAAAATCAATAATAAGAAAAATGTTAATGTCTTGTCTTGTGTACAAAAGCATGATGTATTAACTACTATAAATCTGCATATTGTCACTTGCCAAGGCACAAAAATAGGGCCTGATAACCCCCAAATTAGTAAAATTAAACACACAAATGGTTATCCGGATCCTCTGAAGGAAAAACAAACCTATCAAGAAGCCACCCACATATTTCAAGACATTGCATAGTAAGAAGACATTATTACCAGTCGACTCAGCACGACACATCAATTAACTCATTTCATCCAAACATACAAATCCGTAGCCCAGTTCATTGATTTATTACACGAAATAAAAAGCACTAACTTTGGAAAAAAAACTAAGAACATTTGTAGCCTGAATCAAAAAGACAAAAACGATGTCGACCCACTTGTCAACCTGGAAATCGAAATTTATCACGTCCGACAAGTGGTGCTCGATTTCGGGTCTCAGGTAAATATCATGACCAGGGATACATGGGAAAAGATGGGCCGACCTCGACTCCATGAGTCATGCATTTACCTAAAACTCACCGACTAAGGCCTCATTGAACCCATTGGGGTTTGGAAAAATGTCGACACGACCATCAAATGAATCTCTACCAAGGTTGATTTTGAAATTATTGACCCAAAAGAAGGATCTAGCTCCTTCCTAGTGTTAGTTGGTCGACCTTGGGGATGAAAGATGAAATCCTCCATATCCTTAGACAAAGAACGAATTAAGTTAAAAGGAAATGGTCAAAAAGTCATTGTACCCATTAATCCTTCCCAAAGAGCACCTTGGACCAAACCAATTGATGAGGAAGTCGATGTCAAACAGCTTTACCACATCCATAACAATACGGACTATACTGAGCCAAACATCTATGGGGAGCTTCACTTAGGTAACCAAGACTCAATTGGATATAATTCAGATGTTGAATTATATGACTGGGAGATGGAAAATTATGAAACACAAGCAAGAGGGTGCTGGACTATACAAAAGGTACAAAAACAACCCACCTGACAGTGCTTCATTGTATCAATTATCCCTAAAGTCTTTGAAAACAAAATCAAGGAACGACTTACATTACAGCCAACCAGTTTACATACTAATCAACTACCCAGATATAAGGAGAGAGAATCCCCAATCATGCATGTCCAACAAGTATCTAAAAATATTGGAGAACATGGCAGACTTCAAAGCTTAGTGGAAACATTTACAGGTCAAGCAGCTAGATGGTGGAACACCCATCAGACAAAATTGCAGACCTGGACAACTGCTTCAAACTTCTTTGTCAAATGATTTGGTGGGAAAAAGTTAACCTAGGAATCTCAAATCCCTATCTTTGTCCAAGGCCACAACCCAGAAGAACACATCAAGCTTTGTGAAAAGGAGTGGAGAAGGCTGGGATACAAAGATGAGCGAGCCTGGCCACATTTGTTTCCTTCAACCCTAGCCAACTTACCTAATAAATGGTATAAGATGGAGGAAGCTAGAGGAGAAACCTTCTTTTGGCATGAAATTAAATAAAATTTCATCAAGGACTTCCAGTTCATACCTCAAAATGAAAAATTGACTGGGACAGCAAAACAAATCAAACAGTTTCTCCAACCGACACAAAAACTACCCACCCAAGACCATCGACAGATCCAGGACTGTAACAAAATACAAGCTTAATCAAAATATCAATCGACCAAAGACAAAGAACTCTGTCAAAACCCTGACCAGTTCGAAGCAATGGCACCCAAACTAACCAGAGCCGCGACCAAGGCAAAGGAGCTGCAAGCGGAGGACACCCCCTTGATCAGCCGCTTAAAGAACATAAAAAATGCAAAGGTATAGGAGGGCCCATTCCAGAAACTCTAGACAGAGATCCAAGAGTGGGCCTATGTCGACAACAGAATGACCCAGGCTGCTGAGAAAATTTGGCAGAGCTCCATCTTCAACTACCCTAACGCACCACTGATGGCAAGCTTCGGTGGGACGAAAGAAGCAACTGTTAAATTCATTATCAGTAGTTACCACAACGGTCGATTCTACTTTGACCAGCCGATTGACATCACCTGGGATGTTATCTCCAAGCTTACGGGTCTGTCCAACCAAGGAAACCCTGTACCTATTGGGATCAAAGACGGGTTAGTCCAAGAACTTACGGGCTCACCGTCGGGAAAGAACTCCAAAGGTTTGATGATCGGACATATTGCGACAAGGACGCCACAAATTGTGGCTAAAATCATAGCAATCACCCTCACATTGGCAGGTCAGGGCAGCGACCTTAAACTGGAGATGATGGAAGCTGTCGACACAATCGTGACCGATGGTCGGATCTACCGATGGGGAGATTATGTTGCCGACATGATCAAAACCATCTGCGAAAGATGCCAAGAGACAGGAGGTATGATCAAGTTCCCCTCTCTCATTCTCTGGATTGTTATGTACCATATTTTTCTGGAAGGTAGTCCAGTCTTTCGGGAGCCAACCAAGTTCCAAATGCACCGCTTTAAACCCTTTTCACAAAAAGGCACCCTGCATGAGCTGGCACAGGGGAAAGTATTCTTGGAAAACTGGTTTCAGCAGTTGAAGGTTCGCACGACGAGGTGGATGGTGCCCTAGAACATCCGATGAAATATCCCTGCTGAGTCTCATATACAGTTAGAACTCGATCATACATCAGTATGGTACATGCGAGGTCAGGACCCCAAAGCCCAGGACCTCGACTACTATCTAACGGTCGACCATATTTTCCGAGAGTTGACCCGACAAGTGCAGATAAAGATACCAATTCTAGAGGCTACCAAATAGGTCGACTTCTCCATCATAGAGCCACTCACCGACCAGGAAAAAGAAGAAGACTACGAGCTCAACTTATACATTAGCAGATTTGTGTCGGAGGATACCCCGGCCGTGCCCACTAGTTGGGTACACATCACTGTCAAACCTCCGACTGCAAAGGTAGTTGACCCCCAGCCGACAGAACAACAACAACCAACAGTACAACCACAACAACAGACAACTCCTCTGGCTCCAGCAACCGTTGACCCCACTCAAGTACCAACAGGTGAAGTCAAAGGCGACGACCCGAAATATGCTTTATCTAGAAGCATCATTAAGAAGCTAGATAAGGAGATAGCTGTCGCCAGGAAAAAAATCAAGGTCCAAAAACTACAACAAGGTAGGGGTAAGCGCAAGCTTATTCTGGATGACTCATCCGACGATGAGGAGGAACTAGTAGCCATAGTCGTCGACATTATCGAGGATGCCCGTGCAAATAAAGTATCAGTTGAAATTAAGTTTCAATGGTATCTGGATGCAGGAGCTCAGGAGGGTCGGCCAAAGAAAGAAAAAATGGCACCAACACCTAAAAATGTGGTCGACCTTGTGTCTACCCCTCCCCCCCCATCCCCGACAACCATAGTTGAGGAGCAAGCACCAGTACAGCAGGAAGACAATCCCCATGATGAATATCAACGCGCCATCCTGGAGGCACTCAGAGCCAGGGTCGACCAGGACACTGAGCTTAAAGCTTTCTTTGTGACACTTCCTGCACTGTTTAAGTCGGCCCAGAAAATACAAACACAAGCTCCTCTCTATGCAAGAAAAATTCCCTATGCAACTGTTACGACGACATTCACCCGAGACCAACAAGGTGATGTAATAGGAACATCAAAGTCTGTCACAGATCCAATCAACACCGACTCCCAGGACGACCTACCCACTACACCTTCGGAAGCAGGTATCTCTTCTAACCAAAGTTCACAACACACTCCAGCCAACCCTTCAACCCCTGTCCATACCCCCACTCTATCCCCAACACCACCATCATCACAACCTCCTTCACCACCACCACCACCGTCAAAATCCCCACCACCAGAATTATAACCAAACCCATCACAGCCACCGTTATCTTCACAACCGGACGTGGTCATACCACCTCCTCCAACAGAAAAACCCCTGACCTCCATACCACCTCCTTCAAAAGAAACACCCCCGACTTCTATACCACCTAACCAACTAGAAAAACCCTCGACCTCCATTCCACCAACCACAGACCCAACCTCAACTGCTGTAGATACCCAAGAGCAACAGACAGACAAACAGAAGAAAATGAAAGAGCATCATAGAACATCCAGTCTCTGGATTAGCCTAAGGGATGCAAGTTCCTTGGATGACACAGAGGTCAGCCAACTCCTTAAAACTATGGCCTAAGAGTCAAAGAAAAGGAAAGATTGAAAAAATAAAGAGCTTGTAGCCAAAAATGCAGAAGAAGTTGAGTTTCTCGACAGATGTAGAGCTCTAGTACAGACCGTGATACCAGGCCCTATCGACCTCGACACAGATCAACCACTTGAAAGAGCATATCATCTCTTCGAGACGATGGTATCGACCGTCCAGACCCGGATGCAAGAGACTAAGGAAGAGCAAAAGGAGGAGATTGTTTGACTGCTCCTGGCCCAGCACACTGCATTCTCAGAGGAATACAATGTTCTACAGGATCATATGGAAGAATTAGTTGTCATTGAGGAAGTATTATGAGACTAGACTACTCACTATGGGCAGGTCTATCAGACAAGGCAGGCGCGACAGGGCATTCAGGTTTTGGAGGGCCGAAAGTCGACAGAGGTGGAACTGAGGCAGACCATTGACGAACAGATTGTGATAGAGACCAACAAACTGCAGAAGATGGAACAAGAGGCACATCAGTGGGTTCAACAGGCCCTTCCCAAATTATAGAAAGTCGACATCATCTGCCCACAGATGAAACGACTCATCAATGCTGCAGAAGAGCAAAACCAATTATTGGGTCCCAACATGGAGAATATAGCAGATATGCCCATGTCCAAAAATATGTCGATCCTTTCAAGTCTCACTACCTTAACAATCGATACCCAGAAGGAATTCCATAGTTGGACTGACTTTCAGCATCATCTTGCCATCGCAACTCCAGCTATCATCCAAATCTGCGTCCAGAGGAGACCGACCATCCATCTGCACAGTCCATAGCAAGAGCAAGTCTGAATGGTTCGACAAGAGTTCGTTTTTTGTACCTCCCTGTTTCTTCGGGACGAAGAAACGTTTTGTTCATGGGGGAGATGTAGAAGGAGCAATTCGATGAAGTCGACTTGAACGAAGACCGACTTAGTCGATCAGCTGACTAAGTCAGTCGACCAACTAAACTAGAAGATTAGTCGACTTAACTAAACAGTTGTGTCGATTCACCAAACCGACAGGTAGTTATTTTGTAACTGTTTGTAACTTGTATATATTAGGCTGTTGAGCCAAGCAAGAACTCAGTTCAGTTCTCTACCTTGTATGAACTCATTACATTAATATAATCTATTTTCCTATCTGTTCTTGTCTCTTGTCTCTTATTTATAGTTATGTTTTAGTATGTATTATTGGTAACCTTATGTGATCTGTGAGATTACAACACTTTCCTAGCCAGATATTTAGTTGCTGATATTGGGAGTTTCCACAGTTGGATTTGAGTGCCTTAGTTCTAGGTAATAGCCTAGACCCTACTATTTCATCTTATGTCTTCAATTTTCACTTTTAATGGTGTTTTGAGCTTGTATGGCAAGCCCTAAAATCATGGGATCAAGTACCGTGCTTACCCCTTGTGGGATACGCAGTACCTCGCTAGAACCACATCTAAAAAAAATCACACAGGTGGTGCCGGTCGTGAAGATGTAAAAATAATCACACAAGAAAAACTAGATCATTTTACTTGATTTGAATGATTAAGAATGATTCTAATGAGTCTTGTGATTGTTTATGGAAGGTTCTTGCTGGTCAAAAATAGTCATATGGAAAGAGAGATAGCATGATAATGATGACGCCTTCATCGAGCGAAATGCAGGTTGCATAGCCACATTGAGAGACTGCGAACTCTTGAAATTCTTTCGGATACCCAGTATGGTATCGCATGAGCGATCGCTAGAGCATATACTCCGGATGTGGAATCTGGAGCAACAACATTTCGAGGTTGGTGCTCATATTCTGACAGTTGAGGTAGAGAACATCTACTTCTTGACTCGCCTTTCGAGAAGAGGTTCTCCCATCTCACTGACTGGTTCCCGTGGAGGGGACATCACTACATAGGAGTTGATAAACCGTCACTGTATCCCTAGGACAAGGACATCGGGGAAGAAAATCCCCATAAAAGCAATGATGGATGGACCTCTATGGACTGTATTATTTACCATGCAAAGAGTGGTAGGAATCTAAGGGGTGCACCAGGCTTCTAGAGCACATATGCTCTATGCCATAGAGGCCATGGTGCCTACAGTATTTAACTGGGTGGAAGCCCTGCTTCCAATATTCAAGGATCTACTGACCACGTGTTGACAGGGCGAACTGAAGCAGTTCAGTTTCAGTTCCATTCTATCCTGCTTCTTCTTCAAGTGGGTACCACAGACAAGACCCCAGGTGGTCTTTATAGAGCTGAGAGTGTGGGACCCTCACCTACAGAGCTGGATTCGGATTATGGACCGTACTGGAGCGGGAAAAAGGAAGGTAAAGTTTGATGACCCGTTATTTTGATGTTTGAGAGATTAGATCCTCATGGTGGAGGATTATGAGTATGCAAGCATGAACTTCAGCGTAGACCCTGAACTACTGCTCCCACCTGGTGGACAGTGGGGTGACATTGGTACGAAGCAAAAAACCCTAAAATGGAAATAGTTTTTTTTGTTTTCTGATGTTTTATATTTTTTATGTTAAGTAACAAGACATGAATATTTTTATGCAGATGTTGGAGCAGCACGACCTAGGGGAGCTTCCCCATTGGATAGATGAGCTAGATCCTGTTTTGTACCGTAGGGTGACGATGTGACCAGGGAGTTAGAGGAAAACCTGGAGAGGTTGACCCTAGACATCCTTGACACTTCCATTGATGACCTCCCTTTAAGGTATCAGAGACCTACAGTGGGAGTACCGGGTCGGTATAGCAAACTGATACATAGAGTATCCCAGGTAGTGATGTGCTACCACGAGCATCACTAGATAATGTATGCATGATGTATCCACTAAAAGCTGATAGCTTCAGGATTTTGTATGGTGATTTTTGGCTGAAAGCCTACGTGCTTCAGATGAGGTCTCGTGACCTATTGTTTGTAAACATGTTCATATATATATATATATATATATATATATATATATACAGACTTTTACCTGGTGTTTATATGTCTCAAATGATGAATGTATTTTACATGAGTTTTTTGTGTCTTTAATTGTTTATTTACAATGAAGCATGTTTGATTTTAATGTCATGAATGGGAAATATGCCAATCTAGTATGTAATTAGCTAATGATTCAGCAACTACATTATGTTCCCTAGGGATATGCTAATAGGTGATGGTTTCAAATGACCTTTCTAACAAGTGTACCCTCCAGAAGAGGCGGAGAAGCAAAGGGTTTATAATGGTATAAACATGGTTTAGATGACAAACCATGAGTTGTGAGTCCATCAATACTACCAAATTGCAAACATCTTGGGAGCCAGCTTCAGTCAAAAGACCTATGACTGCTCAATACTCGGTGATGTTTTTGGTAGCGGGACCAATACAAACCACTTTTGAACTGACCAAATCATCAACTAGGGAATAGAGAACCCAAGCAGCTGAGGAAATGTTCAAGGTGTGGTAGAAAGAACCATCAGCGAAGCCGTAGAAAGACATTTACTCTGCATGACCAAAACATGGTATAAACAGATACAGACACTAAACTCAAAACGATATTGAAAATACTTGAAGCACACTGAAATTCAAGCAATATACATATATACAAGATACTATCCAAGAGAGATCTAGGCATAGTACCTCTTCAGGTACAACCCATTGCGAGGTTTCCCTAAAGGGATTCCATCATAGTCAATGAGCTCGTAGGGCCCTTTCTCTAAAACTTTAGAAACGACGAAAGGATCGTACCACATGGACTCGAACTTTCCTTTCCCTAGTTTTTCATATCTCTAATCATAAGTCAAAACTAGGTCACCCTCGTTAAAGGCATGAGGTTGGATGGATTTATCATACTGCGCCTTGATGCATTTCTTATGCGCCTCATTATCGAAGGCAACATCTCTCCTAGTTTCGTCAAGGTTGTTCAAGTACAAAAATCTCTCTTCCTTTGTGGAAGTGTCTAGGAGAAGTTCTATAGCAAGTTTCAAAGATGGAACCTGACATTGACTTGGCAAGACAACTTTGAGTCCATAGAAATGCTGCAATGGTGTGAAACCAGTAGTTGTTTTCACCGAAGTCCTATAAGCCCAAAGAGTGGATAAAAGGATATGGTGCTAGTTGGATTTATGATCTCCAACCATCCGACGAAGCATAGTTTTCAAAACTTTTTTAATGGCCTCTACCTGACCATTAGCTTGCAGATAATATGGCGTAGAGTTTTCATGGTGAAAACCTAGCTTGGCACTTAGTTCCTCCATCATTTGATTACAGAAATGTGATCCATGATCAATAACAATGGACTGCGGGACTCCAAATCTAGATATGACATGATTGAACAGGAAGAGAGCGGCAGTCTTACCATCTTCCGCATATGTAGGCATGGCCTCAGCCCACTTTGTAAAATAGTCAATGGCTAGGATGATGTAACCATGCCCCCTGGATGAGGTAGGATTACAATGCATATAATCAATCCCCCATTTGGAAAATGGGCCAATGGCAATGATGGGGTGCAGTGGATCAATATGAGTGTGATTTTTTGGATAAAATGTTGACAAGGTGGGAATTTATTGATAGCCTCGTGACAGTCTTTAAATACTGAAGGCCAGAAATAGCCAGTGCAAAGGATTTTCTGGGTTGCAGCCATCCCAGATAAAAGACCGCCACATGCTCTAGAGTGGCAATAATTCAAAACTTGTTCAACTTCATCATGGGTGAGGCATCGCTGGAGAATAGAATCAATCCCACATCTATACAAGGTGTCATTCAAGATAAGGCAGTATTTCGCGTGGTGACAAATATGGTGGCAATCGTCATGGGATAGATTTGGCTGAAATCTTTGTGTTTGGAGATAAATAAGAAAATCTCCATACCATGGATCAGTAGTGCTTATCAAGAACAAGAATTCATCCAGAAATGAATCACTGGGCTTAGATTCCATCAAAGCACAAGGAAGATCACACATAAGCTTGGCAAAGACCAAGGATTTCTTTGATGTGGCTTTGGCAAATTCTAGATCAAACTCCTTTAGTATGACTATCCATTGGGAGTACTTGCCCTCAATCACATGAAGAGTCAGGATGTAATACATAGGGTTGTGGTCTGCCAATACAGTGGTTGTGTGGAGCAAAATGTAGTGACAAAAGTTTTGTATAGCAATGACCGTGGACAATGCTAAATTCTCCATGCGTGAATATTAGGTTTTAGAATCCATAATATTCTTACTAGAATAGTAAATCACGTGCTCCTGATCTTCGGGATTTTCCTGCACCAAAACCATAGTGATGGTAGTAGTGGAGGCAACAATATATAAGAGAAAGTCCTTTGAATAATATGGGGGGTGTATCACGGGTGAATGAGTCAGAGCGTGTTTGAGATTATCAAAGGTGCATTGGGATTGGTCATCCAAGAAGAATGGAGTGTCCTTCTTAAGGAGACGCATATAACCGTGCATTTTCTCTGCAAAATTGTACACAAAATGACGGAGGAAGTTTTCCTTCCCTTGCAAACTTTGGAGTTCGAGAATATTGGTTGGGGATAGTAGAGATAAAATGGTAGCAATTTTCAAAGGGTCTATCTGGATGCCATCCTTAGAGACCACAAAACCTAACAGGCATCCCGTCTTAATGCAAAAAACACATTTATGCAAATTGAGCTGTATATTATAATGACGGCATCTCAGGAAAATATCTCTAAGATGACTAGGGTGGTCCTCCCATCACTATGAATGAGTAGGGAGGTCGTCAAGGTACAGTTCAAAATTATGTTTAATATCGTGAAACATATAGGACATCGCATGCTGGAAAGTGGCTCTAGCATTTTTTAATCCAAATGGTAAATTCCTATATGCAAAGGTTCCCCATGGGAAAATGAATGCCGTCTTGTGCTAATCGGTGGGTAATATCTCAATCTGATTATAGCCAGAAAATCCATCCATGAATGAAAAGATGACACTTCCGGCATAGTTGTCGACAATCTAATCGATATGTGGAGTCGAAAAGTTTTCCTTGGGACAAGCTTTATTCAAATCTCTAAAATCGATACAAACTCTAATGGTGCCCTGCTTTTTATTGACAGGGACAACGTTCGATACCCATTCCGTTAGGGGTACGGGATAAATAAACCCATCTTTGAGAAGTTTCTCTATCTCAGCTTTAATAGCTGCAGCCTTCCATGGATGGACTTGCCTTAGTTTTTCCCTGATAGGTTTATCCATGGGATAGGTTTTAATTTCATGGACCACAATGGATGGGTCTATCCCTGACATTTCCTCATAAGACCAGGCAAAAATATTGCGGAATTATTTGAAAAGTGCCTTGTATTCTTCAGATTTGTCTGTCGAGTAGTTCTTCCCAACATGGACATGCTCGATGGTACCAGGCTTGACTTATATGTCAATCGGATTTGTCTGAGTAATGTCGCAAAGGTTTCTTTCAGAATATGTGTCTTGCAACAATATAGGACTTTGAGGTGCGTTGAAAATATCAGTGGAAAATAAGGATGCAAAGTCATGGTCTGCCAAACTGGTGTTGGGGAGGAACGAGGACCTATGATGGTGATCCTCCCAGATAGAATCATTTGTATTCATGATCTCCATGAGGGACTCGCCAGAAGGAAAATTCTCAGAGAGACAATACAGAACAAGAAGAGATGGTTCTAACCAGTAGGGTAGGTGGTAAGGATCCAAAGCCACTAGATGAAGGTCATCGGTGTGATCATCGGAAAGGGTTTGAATGATGTTGTAAATTTCTTCATGTGGGCTCAACGAGGTGGACTCAACAAATTTTTTTCCCTTGGGCTCAAAATCAAATGACGCAATCATATTTACTGTCACTGTGTCTATGTTAGAAGGAGTAGACAAAAAAATCCCCATGAGGGATGAATCCTTCAACATGCCTACCCCAATCGACTGGTAAGGAGGAGGGGACTGGCCTAACATAGAGATGTTATTAGTTGTAGAGGTAGTAACATCTGGCATATAGAATTCGAGCTGATCGATGGTAACAATTCTCCCTAGATGTGGAAATTTTACTGTTCGAAATACCGTTGAAGTGACAATAGTCATGGCGTAAAACCAATTTCTTCATAGAAGGAGGTTGTAATCTAATAGGGCGTCCACTACTTCTACTTGAATAGAAACATTTTTTCCCCCAAACTCGACTACAAGGGCTGATATGAGACTGTGGGGCTGGAAACCTCATCCATCAAAGGCTTTTAGAGTCGTAGGTGATGTTACAAGCTCGGGAGAGCTGATAGCTTTCCAACAAAATAGGGACAAAACTGAAGCTGAAGCTCCTTCGTCTAAGATAGTCCTAAAGACTTTCTTTTCGACTAATTTCATGATTATTTGGAAAGCAATTTTGTGAGGTAGTCTAGACTTATAGTTCTCGACATTGAAATGAATCAAATTAGAATTATCCAGGTCTAAAGCTCCTAATGTAGTTAACAGGTTTTTGCGTTGTGTAGGATAACTTTGGAGCACTTCCAAGGTAGACATTGCACATGCTGCCTGAGCGATATCTTCAATGACATTATAAAATTGAGCAGCTCGGGCATTAATATTAAAAATAGCCTTCCTAAGAGTACTCTTGGGTGGACGCAAAATCATGTCGAGAGTAGGCTTCTTGATGGTTAGGGGGACAGTAGACGAGGACTCAGGAGAACCAATAGAGGGATCTTTTCCTGAAGAAGAATAGTCTTCTTTCTTATCTGCGGGTTTGTCATAACTTTGACTTTGAGTTTTCAAACTAATGGTATCCAAGGACATCATACGAATTTCCTCTAACAAACTAGATTTTCCCTAATTATACATGTGGTCTATCAGTTATTGTTGAGAGGGAAAAGGATGCGTGAGAACTGTGGGTATAGGATTTGTTTTCAAAAATTGGGTGATTTCGTCTCGACGAGGACACTCTTTTGTGAAATGGTCACCTCCACATAGCAGACATGGATATTTTTCTTTTCTTTTCCCTTTATCGTTATCATTGGTGGTTGGTTTTGGATTCTCCAATTGGTTTCCAGGTTTTTTATTTTTACTTTTACCTTTATTTTTATTATTGCTGTTTGGGGTTTCTTGGCAGGTTTTGCTACTGACGGGGACTGGATTGAACCAACAATCCCATCCACAAGGAATTCTACTGTTGGCTTTGCAGGATAGGTGCTTGGGCAAGGAGCTTGAGGAATCAAGTCATACAAATTTTCAGACTGGGAATAGACCAAATCCAGATACTAGGCTCAAATAATGGCTTGCTCTTCAGTAACGACATTGCCCATAGCCACATCTTAGGCAATCAGAGGCAACAAATATTTAGTAAACCAATAAGCTAATATCTAATCCGGAATGGGAGCCTTAATAAGTCTTATTTGCCTTCTCCACCCATGGATATGATCGGATATGTGGGTGGAGGTGTTATGTCGCAGAGAATTTAAGAGATCAGTACCTGTTTCATAATGAATAGGAAGCTAAAAGTGCATAAGAAATACAGTTTCCAATGAGACAAAATCCATAGACGAATGTCGCAGAAGTTCAATGTACCATTTCGTGGCTGTACCAGTCAAAGTTCACTGAAAGAGTCTTAAACAAACTGAATCATCCATAAGGGAGTTTGAAGAACACCATAGATGGAATGTCATGACATGGTTTTTTAGATCGTCTCGCTGCTTCCCATAGAACTTTGGAATGTCAAATGGTAACTTTACCGGAATGGGAGGCCATGAGGGGTTAGGTCGGATGGGGTCATTAATCAACTTGGACAAATCAGGCAAGTCTAAAGTTTCTAGGAAAGGTAACTGATGATTAGGTTGCACATACTGGTAATATTGATATGGCATATAATTACCAGTAGGACCGTAAGTAGACTGATAGACAGGTTGTTGTGAGGAATAACTACCAGAAAATCCACCCGCAAGGGGCTGATTTTCTGGATCAGGACCATTAGGACCACCAAGGCCTCCAAGAGGAGGGCCACCAGGACCACCCAAACCACTAGGAGGAAGACCACCAGACCCTCTAAGACCTCTAGGAGGTAAACCTCTAGAGCCTCTAAAACCACTAGGAGGAGGGCTACCATATCCTCTACGGCCATTACAAGGAAAACCACCAGGCCCCGTAGGACCACCAGGACCATTAGGACTATAAGGAGGAAAGCCACCAGGATTTCCAGGACTATTATGCCCCCCAAGAGGAGGACCTCCATAAGGAGGTCCTCCATCACCTCCCGTAGTATGTATAGGTATCCCCCCCATAGCTGACATGTAGGACCAGTTAGGTTTCCCCCATGGTGTGAAAGTGTTACTAGGATATGGAATTCCAGCATAAGGCATTCCTATAGAGTTGGGTGGATAATTAATGTTTCCTATAGGTACTTGATTTTCTGTATAACCATAACCCCAAGAGGTTTGATTGGTTACAGGTTGTGCCCCCAAGGGATGACCTGAACTAGATGGGGGGTTAACCACATTGGTGTGAGTGGGAGGGACATAAACTATAGATTGTTCTATACTAGAGGTCTATCCTTGATTAGGTACAATTCCAGTGCTAGATAACATAAGTCGTGCCAGGGGTTGCCCCCTGACACTAGAAGATAATGATGAAATAGGAATTGAAGGTTGAGCTCTAGGTGTGGAAGACCTAGGAGGATTGCGAATAGACATAATATGGGAGGTGGTGGGGTTGGTTGTTTGACTTGGGTTGTGTGGAGTCACTGTGTGATCTAGAATCAATTCATTGAGTCTCATAGAATCATCAAGTGAACAATATCCCACAAAAACAGATGCAAAACGTGATGGTGGTGTGCCCAATATGTCATTTATTTTCTTTTCAATATCCTATGCATGGAGAATGGCTATGTGGTATCATCTACATTCTTCTTCATCTAGAGAAACTTCTTCAAAAAAGTTTAAATGAGCACCAAATGAGGCAATGACTTGTCCTATCGAGGTATCCCAAAATGGAGCATTGGGACCATAATCTGGATAGGTAGTATCATCAACATGACCTTCTATGGGAGAATGGAACGAATTATTACCCCAAGAAGGTTGTTGGACCCAGGGAGGTGAGTGTGAAGGAAATGGTCTTTTGCTTTCTGCAACCACATTATCTCCCACTTGGGAGGTGGTAGCAGATCCTTGGTTGATAGCTTCCATTGGATTTTCTCCTGAAATAGGAATAAAATTGGGTGGAAAGCCCCATACTCTTTTGGACTCTCTTAGCTCAGCCAGTTTGTATATATCCTATCTAACCTAGGGTCTCAGAACTAGAAAGCACNCCAAACAAGCAAACTTAAATGACAGGAGGAGTTCAGATAGTCAGGTCTCTCACCAGGATTGTCAAGAAGGTGCCACTCGTGATATACCTCAAGGGTACATGTGTAGTAATTTCCCCAAATGTTGTTTTTGGTGTATGTCTTCAAGCAAGACAGCCAAAGGGATTTTCTCAGATGGATAAGGTATCCTAGTGGGGTCTCTCGATATACGCAAGGTACATGGGAGCTCAAATCGGTAGTAGTGTTGTCTAATGCATAATCATACACAAGGGCCTTCTGATATACAATAGAGTACATGAAGTACCTTTCTATCTACCTCAAGGGTACATGAAAGGTTTTTTCATATACCGATGGTACGTGGAAGAACTGCGTGAGTCCCGGGATGTAATGCAGATGAGTAACAACAGCTCCGACGCTTAACGATGCCTGAACACGTCTCTAACCTATCACTCAAATTGCTATGTAAATTTTATCCTATAACTACTGTTAATTTTAAAGTGGACGGTTAGATGAATGCATGGAATTTTGACACAAAAAGTAAAACCATGCAGTATGGATATGCAAATATTTCACTTTACCATTCGTGGTATGCCTACCTATGGGAGGGGAAGAGAGTATTTTCTTTCATTTCAAAACCAAAAAATTTCCAAACAACAATCTTGAACAAATAAAAATCAAAGACAAGCAATACTTTCCAGATTCATTTCTCTTTTATGAAAGAAATCAAAAGGGGAGGAGTCTCTTTTCCTAAAAGAAAAACAAGAAGCACACTATATGCATATGCACTCTACTTTTTATTTTTCTTAAATCATAGATAGATCTAATTTAAAACTACAATATTTTTTATTTTGATGAGATAGTACTAATGCAAAAGAGACAACAGAACATACAGAACCTGAAAGCTTGTGAGGCCAATTAGAGATCGAATGTCTTATGCTCACTAATGATAATGACCTAATATCAGTCTAAAAAATTTCTTTTTGAATAAGCAAAAAGAAGTCTTCTATGGAAACAAAAAATGAAATCAAGATGCTAATTAAATGTTTTTCTTTTAGTATTTATAACAGAAATGAAAAGAGAGATCACTAACACCTAATCTTTTCAAAAAATAAATCCTTTAACAATCACAGAAGGAAATGAATGATCAAAAAGCCTAGTCTAGCTTTTGAATTCTTTAATCAAACAAATCTTTTACCATAGAATTTAAAACCATAAGCATCATATTCTAACACATAATCCTGACAGTGCAGGGCTAAAATCAAACAAACTCAACTTTTTTGCAAAAAATGAGAAAAACGTAGTCTTGGAACAAGGCCTACCTAGCGCTGCATTGGAGGGGTCTTGACAGAGCGGTTCTAGATGAGCACTGCTTCTGGACAACAGGACTCAGGCAGTGGCACTGTGTGCTTCTAATGGGTTTCAAGCGATGGCACCGCTTCTCACCAACAACATATGAGCGGTTCCTTGTATAGATCCAAAATACAGAGGAGAACGAAAGATCAATTCATAAATGGATCAGATCAAGGAAAAAATTGATGGATTGAAAGTAAAAAAGAGCATAAAAAGTCGAAATAATTTAGATCTGAATAGCTCTAAAAGTTTCAAACCAAAATTCACTAAGTCCGATGGCAGATCTGACTGAAGAGAGTTGGAGATGGAGCCTGGATTTGGACAAGAGTTCAAGAACTGAGGAAGATCAGATCAACTGATATATGTACTTCTCCCTAGTGGAGTCACCAAATTTGTAACCAGGAATAATTCACCTTCTATGCACAAAAGTTGTTCCTCTGGTCTTAATGGTTTAGATCTAGAACAAATGAGTGAATGAAAAAGGATGAAGACCTTCCCTAGATGTCGTAGACACCTGGAATGCTGCTTTGATAGTAAACCTGTGTGCCTAAAAATAGATCAAACATGAAAACACATCAAATCTACCAGAAAATCATCTACTCATCCATGTTAGTGACTAAGGAATCTAACAACATGTACATGTGAAAACAAAACAAAAGTAACGTGGGACAGAAATCAGCTTTGCATTAAATATGTATGGAGAATCTTACAACCATTTACTTAGTGTCGACAAGAATCTCCATGAAAAAAACACTTCATCCCCATAAGATCCAACTTTGCTCTCTATGTTCTCCAATAGCTTGGGATAAGTGGTCAATCCAACAACATAACAATATCTCTATAGTTCTCCCCCTCAACTATGGACATGAGCTTGTATTTATAAGGCTCAATGGATAGGAGTAGTTGAGAGATTTGTGGATGAGGTGGCTCTAAGATCCTACCATGGGGGATCTTGAACTCAATTGACCCACAATGATAGGGATAAGGGAGGACATGAGGCTCATGATCTAGAAGCCTCGAGAAACTTCTCTTTTTCCCATTTTAACAAGGGTACCACTTTTCTTCTCTTATGACAGAGTGGTTTAGATGAGAAACACTTATGGACCAAATACCATAGGTGTTGGCACCGCTTATGGAAAATAGAATACAGGCGGTGCAAGCAAGGTACCACTCATGGGCCACAGGTAAAGCGCGGTGCTGAGTTTTTTCATGTAGAATTGACAAACATAGTAGGTTTCCACTCTAAGTGCTGGGATTAAGGGAAAACATGGAAGTTATGGGTATTATCACATGGTGGTGAAAGGATTTGGGTATAACACAATGTCATCACATTGGTTTGATAATGCTTGAGGAAGAATATATGGATCTACCAAAACAGGGTTTCAGGACGTCTTACACCAAAGTTCAGTAAACTACCTGCCTAGGGAAAATGAAGATGAGGTTGGTATTGAAAACAACTTAGGTGTGCTCAGTAAGGTGTAATACATAATATAGTAGCATTAGTTAAGTTTTTGGGTGAAATGAAAAATCCACCGTAGGTTTTGGACAAATTGTCTATGGAATTATTGGTAAAATCTGTGTAAGTGGCCTCAAGGAAATGCTAGCCACCTCTCATAAGATGATGAGAAAAATTATCAGAAAGTGATAGGCTCTATTATGTTGGTTGTTGCAACCAACCATGGTTTCATATTTCCCAAAGAGACTCTAAGGAGGAAGATATCAATATGCCAAGAGTGCCTCTCACCTTCATTTGCACTATCCTAGTAAAATGCCCGCCAAGGTTATGTGATGTTGGGGTGCGTACCCTAAGGATTACTAGTTTTGGTAACTTCGCGGCTGTTGGTAAGCGGAGTTATGGCTCAAGATAGTCTTAGGGGTGTCAGGGTAAGTCAAAACCCCTTTTTGTAATAAACCTGTGGTTTAAATCCAGGGTTTAGGGTTTTTTTGGGTGCCCATGGTTTAAGAACATGGTTTTGTAAAAATGCGCAGTATAAATAAGCGCTTGTGTAAAGAAGATAGGTTAGGTTTTTATGATGTAAGTAAGAATAAGGCAAAGCTAAGGTTGATTTTGTAAGGAAAGGTTAAGTCCCAGCTAGGTGCATGGACGACCTATGCAGCTGTGTGCGAGAGGGATTTTGTAAGAAGAGAAAGAAAGATCTGCAGCTGAGTGCGCAGATCAAACTGTGGTTTTGTAGCAAGTTGAATAAAACGCAGTTTGTGGATGTAGCCCCTACATTGGGGGTGAACCACGTTATATTTGGTGTCGTGGTTTATTGTGTTGTTTCTATTTATGCTATTTTTATGCATTAAATCTGTATACATCTGATAACATAAGATCACTGCTAGTAATAATCCTCGCTGTGAATTCCCTGTCGTGGGTTAAGCAAGTCACGATTATTCATCTATCTGTGAAATATATATCTATAAATGAATGACAGAGTGAGTAATTGTTGATTAATAAGTTTATTAAAGGCTAAGGTACAGTAATACCCCTCTCTGTGTGCAGAAACCTGATTCTGCGGCACCCCATTGCTGTTTCGGGTGAGACTGCAACCTGCGCGCAGGTTGTTGCTGAAAGGGCCAACACAGTGGGTCTTTTGTTGGTGCGACACATAAGGATTAAACCCGGGTCTTCCCTACTGCCCAACAAATTGGTTCCATTTCTGGTTGAACTCAGTACCTGCTCAAGAGGGGTTTACATTGTACCTCAAGGGCTATGTTCTGGAGGCCCTCTGTGAAGGAAATTGGTGATTGGTTTGCTGAGACTTGTCTGAAATTCGCACAGCAAGAGAATACGAATCCGTGTAGAAGCACAAGTGACTTTTTACAAAGGTATGTTTTTTGTGATACTTATGAAATTTTCT
Organism: Pseudotsuga menziesii; assembly: GCA_001517045.1. Taxonomy (NCBI): domain Eukaryota; kingdom Viridiplantae; phylum Streptophyta; class Pinopsida; order Pinales; family Pinaceae; genus Pseudotsuga; species Pseudotsuga menziesii. The sequence continues at coordinate 278,017 of LPNX010891381.1, read as the reverse complement.
TTTGTAGTTTCCACATAGAGTTGCACCAGTGGTTGTCTAGGTTAACAGAGAGGAGGACAAACTTTCAAGCTCGACAGATTCCTGTGTGGACCCCCGCAAGGGTCAACCTTGTGCAACACGTGAACAACGAGGTATCCCGCGCTGTCGATTTCTGGACGACGCGAACATTGGAAGCCTTCGTGACAGAGTTTGCCATTGATACAAGCACTTCTTTCAGCGAAGCTGAACGACAGTTTTTCAAAGGGCCCCGTGGTAAGTTTTTAAATTCCTTAAGCTTGAAGATTAAAATACTATTGGTTGAAAAGGGTATATTATTATTTGAATCAGACTGTTAGTTTAGTAGTACTAACATATGTTTGCAAGTGAGAATATTTTCGACACGCAAAGTGGGTTTCCGCGAAGTGAACAAAGGTACAAAAGATATTTTGAGTCCTACTCCTCAGGACAGACCACCGCACTTCCCCCTATAAACCCTCCACAACTAGACCCTAAAGAAAACCCTTCGGTAGGAAACCCTCCTGTCACCCCCCAGCGTCGCTTTGTTACCCCTAAAGTTCGGTCGCAGTGTGACAGGAAACCAAGTCCAAGTATTCCAGCCACAGGTCAATCTGCCCCCGTAAATCCCCCCCCATCAACCACCATGGCCCACCTAGCTGATGACATTAAGCTACCCATCTTCAAAGGAACGGGATCAGAAGATCCAGAACAGTTCTGGTTCTTATGTGAGGCCGTCTGGAACGCGAAGAGTATTACAGACCTAGATGTGAGAACCGCACAGCTCATTACTTCCTTTCGCGACCGGGCTTTGACCTGGTTCATGAAATTATCCAGTAATCAGCACCCCACTTTGGATGAAATCAAGGCCGCCATCATTAAGGAATTTAAGAAACCAAAATCAGAATCGCAGAGCATCACTGAACTCAAAGAGATTCAACAACGGGGCAGCGAATCCGTGTGGGACTTTGACCAGAGATTCAAAGTTCTATTAGACCAAGTGAGCTTCACCATTAGTCCTGCACAGCACAAGGAATGGTTTATCGCAGCGTTATTGCCGCATATCATAACTCCACTCATGCAACAGAAGGTTGCTGACTAGCAAGAGGCTCTAGAAATCGCAATGAAGCTAGAGACCACGCCCGTCGGAGATGATTCTGGTCTTGCTCAAATCCAAGCGCAGCTGGCAGCGATGGCCCTGGAGCTTCGTGACATGAAGAAAGCTAAAACTAGTCGAGAGGAGGTCTGGTGTACGCAATGTCGGTCTGAGGGTCACGATAGGGACCAGTGCCCCGTGGTCAGAACATATCTAAATACGGGCACGCCCAACCAATTCAATGCCGGTGTTCTATATTGTGAGATTTGCCGAATCTCTGGCCAGCATTGCCCTGAGAACTGCCATATTCTTCAGAGATATGTTCAAGTTCCCAAAAACCCCTACTGCCAGTTCTGTAAGTCCGTAGGGCATAATGAAGAAGAGTGTCGTAGCTACGACCTTATATGAGAGAGCAACCCTGATGCCTACCGAGTCCACAATGAAGCCCAGAATAATGATGGCTATGGTTACCGCCGCGGTGCCTCCAGAAGAGGTGCTTTTGGCGGTCGCGGCCGTGGTGGGATGACCGGAAGAGGTAGAGGCCATGTTGTGTGTTACAATTGTAACCAAGTTGGGCACTTGGCTCGCAACTGTCGGAACCCCACTATGACCTGTCGGTATTTCTGCGCAGTGGACCACGTGATTGAACAATGCCCCCAGCTCCTCGCAAAGATTCAGGAACAAAACCGTGGCCCTACTCCAAATATTCAGTTGATTTCCGTGGAGCAAAGACCTGCCCCAGCCCTCAATGTGGTCACCCGGATTGGAGCTACGACGCATACTCAAGACTTGCCAAAGCAACCTGCCGCGGTGTGCGTACAAAAGGCCTCCAAGAAAGTCCCAGCCCTTGACCCTGTGAAGGACCAAGCACCAGTCCAGGAGGCCCTGTGCGATAGAGTTTACCCTGGCGCTGTAGAAGTACCTGCGCGGCAACCTTAGCAGGCTTCGCAGCCACAGGAGGCCTCGACGGATAAAGTAAGTACACTATCCTCTTTCTTGTAGAGCTGTATGAAACTCTTGCGGAATCAGAACGCTCTAAAAGAGTTGCAAAAAGTTCTTGCTGTCACAGACCCTCAGAGAGGAATTGATCAGGAGAAAACTCTTAGTCGTGTCCGAAGAACGGGAAGGGAAATGAGATTGAACGTTCAGATAGGAGAATATGATATGATTGATGTCATTTTGGATCTTGGATCAGACGTTAATGTCCTACCCAAGCAGACCTGGGGACAAATGGGAAATCCTTCCCTGGTTTGGTCACCTATACAACTGCGACTAGCTAACCAGCAAAGGATTGTACCGCTAGGGAGACTTCTTAGTGTTCCAATCGACATCGATGGGGTCAGTACTCTAGCAGATTTTGAAGTTATTGAGATCATTGATGACAACAACCCTTACCCATCCCTGTTGGGAATTGAGTGGGCCATGGCCAATGCTGCAATCATCAAACTTAAAAGGAGACAGATGACCTTCGAAGGAAATGGCCTGCGCGTTATTATACCCCTCGACCCATCCCAAGGAGAAAGATATACAGAACCACTCAGAGATGAAGGGGAGCAGGATACTCTAGACCACATCTACAACATCATAGCCAAGGATGCAGATTATGTCGAGCCTAATGATGATGGTGTAATGGATTGGCAATGTGATAGCTCCTGCATGTCTGACTCAGACGATGGTCTGGAGAATTGGCAGAATCGACTGTACGAGCTACATGGCCATAGATGCGCGTAGATCACTCAGTCTCTTCGATGCCTTAGTGCACAGCCTAGAGAATTGCCTGCACATGTTGGGATGACAGAACCTGGAGAATTTATTGCACCTATGTCGGAATGAGTACCTCAGTCACAAAACACCCAGATTTTGGAAATAGCACTAGAAGCTACAGCAGCATGGGGGACCGATCATACAAAGTCTCACCCCAGTCGGGGAACCTGCCAAAAATTCATGCGCCCCAGATTCATAAGGCAAGCTCAATAAGTGCGAAGTAAGTTCAAGGGGCGGAATAGCCCTCAGGGACATTTGAGGTAGAACTATACAGCAATGGAAAACACACCTCACAAGGAGTGGGTGCATAAGTTCGTACATATCTTGGACCCTATAGCGAAAAATGGGCATATGAAGGTTGAGCTCCGCCACGGTACTGTAAGTGGGGATGATCTTGTGGATAGATTTTTGATCTCATTTTCCATTAATAAAAGTGGTCTTGTTTTAGATATAGCTTTCCGATCAAACCACGACAAGGCAAATGTCGATCATCCAGGAATTGGATACCAAACCCAGGGGCAGGGCCAAGACGCTAGTGCCTCAAACCTAATAGTCTTGTCGCAAATATTACCAGGTTGGGTCGAAGGGCACTATTGGGTCGAGGTTGCTTATTGCCCCGAGGCTTCAACCATGATTCTGCCGCGGCCCAAAAATATAGCGAGGCTCAAAATCTGACCGTTGGGAAGCAGCCAAGTTGGCGGCGGCGGAGTTTTAATTGCTTTAAATGACTGTACTAAGACCAGTACCGGCAATCGCGCTCCACATGGATAAGATTTTCGTCAGAATTGGTGCCTTCAATGCACTGTCCTGCCCGATTTGATTGATGGCGTGTATAAGAAGACGCCTAAGTTAGGGAAAATTGCATCCTGCATTTCTTCAAGATTTCTGAGCGAACCCATGACCACCGAACGTGAGATTGATGCTTTGGTCAGAGAATTCGAGCAAGAGGGTCTGATCACCTACTCTAATCGGCCGCTTTCCCTAGCTCACTGTGAAGACACTCCCCTAGCACCACCACGGCCGATGCAGACATGGTCTGCCAGGAAAAATTCTAGAACTGAAGTTCGCACCAAGCGCAACCAAGACCGGCAACGGAAAACAGGGAAAACACCAGCAGCTCATCCTATGGAGCCCTCTGGCTCCGCATAGGCCCCGTCCGGGGGAAGGGAGAATATTCCACCACCACGGCCACCATATCTACCACCTGTTCACCCAGGTACTACGTTGCCCCGTCGCACAAAGCAATTTACATTAGCCACACCCTCGCTTCCACCGGGAGTACAGTTGATAGGAAGTATGACAGGGAAGATTGATCGGCTTAAGTACAGCGATCATGACACCAATGACCATGGCAAGTTCCCACAGTTTGAACCAGAAGAATACTTGCACCGCGTCAAGTACCCGGATCATAGGGTCACACTACTGGGAGTGCAACCATGGGCTGCGGGCTTGGACAAAGCTGGCCTACTCAAGATACTTAACATTCCCCATTTCGGACGCGGCATACATGTGACTATAGTGGCCAAGCAGTTACTAGCCCTGGTGCATGATGGCTATTTATGGATAGGGGACCAGCAAATTCCTATTGACGCCACCCTCATCCATAAGATCACAGGTTTACCCATGGCAAGACCTGATCCGGGAACTGAATTTCCGTCCAAACATGACGATACAAAGCTCGTGCAAACCATGAAAGAGAGGTTTGTCCTGACAAAAGGGAAATGGGGGTATCACACTTCCGCGATTCAGGAGTAGCCCATTCGATTTGCAGCTGAACTCTTAGCCTGCAAACTCATACAGAAATGCAGGCCAACTGAAGTACCTGCCCCGGTTATCCGGATTTCTATGAACTGCGCTGAGGGGTATACTTATAATTGGGCTGAATATCTTGCGAAGGAGTTTCTAGAGGATGCCCGCGATGCGCAAGAAAAAGGTATACCTTTTCATTATTCCTGGCTTGTAATCCTTATTGCATTAGTTGGGTGGAAAGAACCCACTGAAGCCTAGTTTGTAGAAATAAACCCCGGCACGCCAGGGGCAGCGAGGTATGCCTCCCTATGGATATCCTCAGATAAGGAAGCTCAGCAGATGATGAACACTGTGTTTGTCTTCTATGCTATGAGTATTCACTATGAGATTGTGCAAACACCTCGACTTACCAATGAAGTGTTCTCTCAATACGAGGGCATCGCGCACTTTAGTGCCGATATGCATCATGTTTTCATTCAAGCTCGTGCAGATCCTCAATGGAAATGCTTCAAATTACCATATGTAGTCATCGAACCAGATATTAGGTGGATATTTCAGCAATGGCCGGCCGAATGGCTGAAAGATTTAGGGAAAAACCCCTCTATTCCGGTTCCCCCAGCTACCAATATTGGCACAGGTACTAGTCAGGCGCAGCAGCAAAGCCCATTGGAAGATAGCGAAGACCTAAGTGATTCGCAGATGAATGACGATGGCCAGGGTGGAGACGGTGGACAGGATGAATAGGATGAACAGGATGGGGAGTCGGTTAAGACCATATCAGATCCTAACCCACCAACGAAGCGCAAGTCACCAGAAGTAGCCGAGGTAACCAAGCCGCAGTCCCGCAAAAAGGCAAAAGCATCGAAGGACAAAGATATCGAGGAAGAAGCCACTGTCACGCTGGATGCACTGGAGCACACTCTAGAACAGTCTACGACAGCGCTTACTAAAAAATGGTCAGAGTTTGCGGAACTGCATCTTGCCGGCCTCTCAAGTATCGCAAACAGGGTATCGGAGTTAAAAGAGCTAGCAGAAAAATCAGCGCACAATACTTTGACAAGTAGCACTATGGCACGCACGCAGCAGGATATTAGGCAATGGCCACCCAGAGATCACCAGGGACAGGTATCAAGCGCAACTCTAATACAGCCTGACACATATTCCTGACCCCAAACGAATATAACCGCGGGGCTTGATTATACAAATATGTCTATGTCAGAGTTGCACCTCTGTCAGCTCGCGATTACAAAGGAGATCCATGCCTGTACCCAAGTGTCACAAATCCAATTGGAAGACAACATCAAACAAAAAAAAACCTTTGCAACACGCCTAGAAGAGATCGCACAACAGAAGAAAGAGGCTGAACAGACAACAACTATGCTGATGCGAGCATTGGACGAGGCATGTCGGAGTCTTTCTGACTCCGACATACAGGGAGCAGAGGAACTAGAGCAGAGAATCGCTAAGCTGAGAGACTATGCCCAGTAGTCCCGCAGCGAGGTTGAAAGGATGAAGATAGAATACCAGCACCAGATTGCAGAACTTCAACTGCGAATTCCTCCTGAGACTCCACCAGAGGTCTGAGAACAGCGCCAGCAGGACATCAAGGCTTTAGCAGCAAAAATATCAGATAATGTGACCAGCGTCGCAAAACTAATGGAAGACAGCATAGAAGCATGGGAAAACCTACAGGACCATCCAGATGTAGGGAAGATTCAGGAAACCATCAAGTTGCGCCAGGATAAATTAGATGCAGTCAGAATAGAAATCAAGACGCTGCCACCTATGCAGAAGATGGCTAAAGTGAAGTGCAGCAAGGAACTTCAGCAAGAAATCGAGTCCTGCAGGACGAAGGTAATGATGCTGGAAAATGCGTTACAGCCCCTGGTTGATGAAGCATTAGAATTGAGCAATACTGCGGAAAGCCAGCTCAAACTTTTGAAGACCTATGACACTTTTGCGCAGGAAAAGGCTGACACGGACTCATCTTCAGTATTACAGGAATTGGTGGAAAAGGAGAAAGCTGTTGATGATATACTGCATAATCTCACTAGTCGCTTCCAGACCCTCGCGTAGAAGATTCTCCCACCAGAGTCCTCGCAGAGTGTCCCGGGATGGGCCACTAGTGAGTCTTAGGGGCCTGTTGGGGCACGTACCCTAAGGATTACTAGTTTTGGTAACTTCACGGCTGTTGGTAAGCGGAGTTATGGGTCAAGATAGTCTTAGGGGTGTCAGGGTAAGTCAAAACCCCTTTTTGTAATAAACCCATGGTTTAAATCCAGGGTTTAGGGTTTTTTTGGGTGCCCATGGTTTAAGAACATGGTTTTGTAAAAATGCGCAGTATAAATAAGCGCTTGTGTAAAGAAGATAGGTTAGGTTTTTATGATGTAAGTAAGAATAAGGCGAAGCTAAGGTTGATTTTGTAAGGAAAGGTTAAGTCCCAGCTGGGTGCGTGGACGACCTCTGCAGCTGTGTGCGCAGAGGGATTTTGTAAGAAGAGAAAGAAAGATCTGCAGCTGAGTGCGCAGAGGCCTGCTGTTGTGTGCGCGGCTGTAAGGACTGAAGGGATCTGCAGCTGAGTGCGCAGATCAAACTATGGTTTTGTAGCAAGTTGAATAAAATGCAGTTTGTGGACGTAGCCCCTACATTGGGGGGAACCACGTTATATTTGGTGTCGTGGTTTATTGTGTTGTTTATATTTCTGCTATTTTTATGCATTAAATCTGTATACATCTGATAACATAAGATCACTGCTAGTAATAATCCTCGCTGTGAATTCCCTGTCGTGGGTTAAGCAAGTCACGATTATTCATCTATCTGCGAAATATATATCTATAAATGAATGACAGAGTGATTAATTGTTGATTAATAAGTTTATTAAAGGCTAAGGTACAGTAATACCCCTCTCTGCGTGCAGAAACCTGATTCTGCGGCACCCCATTGCTGTTTCAGGTGAGACTGCAACCTACGCGCAGGTTGTTGCCGAAAGGGCCAACACAGTGAGTCTTTTGTTGGTGCGACACATAAGGATTAAACCCGGGTCTGCCCTACTGCCCAATAGATGATGAGGTTGCCGAAGAGAATATTGGCAAGGTTGAGTCACTATGATGTTCCTCACATTTTGGATGTCTCACTCTCCAAGTTTTATGAAAAAAATAAAATCACCTTGGTGACTTAGGGTTTGAAGAGATTTGTTTAAGTGTCAATAAGAAGTTTGGAAGACCACTTTAAAATGGTTTCCAGATGTTGGGGGTATGTCAATAGGTTCATCAATTGGCATGGATTTGTTCTTTGTTGAAATGGCTATCCAGCCATACTTTCAGGATGACTTACAATGGTCACATATGCAAAATGTCAATCTGCCAAAAGTAGGAAAAATATTATTTTTACTACTTTTTCATACTTTTTGACCATATTTTTCCAAAATGATGTTAGATTACAACACTGACTTCTTGATAGCACCAAAACACCATTATGTGTCTTTCCAGCCTCACCATACATGCCATATCATCATACTTGCCATGTCATTACTTCCTCTGTCATTCCTTTGTCTTTCACTGAGTTTACTCTGTTGTCATGTCTTTGGTTATCCTTCTGTCATTCACTAAACTCCTTTGACATCAATGAAAATCACATTCAACTTGTATCATATATTATATAAATCTTTGTTTTTTTTAAGTGAATTATGTTCAGCGCAGTATGTACCTATATTGATTAATTACTATTAATTTGATTTTGTTCATGTTTCATGAATGGTGTTAAGACACGAATGGGCTTCCACGAGGAATGAAAATTTACCCGATGCAATTCAGTAGGTTGCCATACTACGAGAACCTACAAATAGCTCATTTGTTTGATACAATGCATATCAAGAAGAACATAACATAATTGTTATGGAGAATATTAGATGGAAGGACTGACAAAGAAAGAATTGGAAAGATTTGTAGTGACATCCAAGAAGCTAATCACGCATTGCAAAGTGTGACCATTAATTCTAATGGTTATGGTCGTCAATAGAATATTAGTCTTCCTTGGTGCTTAACGGAGCAATAGAGAAATATTGTAAAAGAGGTTATCAGAAAAATCAGGTTTTGGACGGGGTTTTCGTCTAACATAAAGAATATCTTAACGAAAAAAGGTGATTTTGGTGGGGTTAAAACACATGACCAGCATACATTCATTAGGGTAATTGTGATTTTTTAATATAATTCCTTATTGGTATGCACTATTTTATTAATTTTATTCTCTTATTTGGAAATAAATAATAATTATGTGTTTTTTAATACAGTATGTTCTACCTTTATCTCTCCTAGACGACTTTGACAACAACATAAAACAAATTATTTATGTTCTTGGAAAATACTTGAGGTAAGCAATAATGTTTTATATGGAAAATGTACTTGGTCCGTGATTTTCCATGGAAATTATTGACATATTATGTTTTGCCCGCAAATTTTATATATGGCTTGATATTATTTTATTGCATCATTTGTAGGTGGATTTCCTCAAAAGAAATCCATAAAGAAGATATAAGGTATTGGAAGAGAGAAATTCCCCAAATAATGTGTGAAATGCAACAATATATACCTCCAACATTTTTCAATGCACAAGAACACTACCTCATACACCAATCTGAGGAGATTGAATTATGTGGACCGGTACACACAAGGTCGATGTGGACAGTGGAGAGGCAGTTGAAGTCGTTGAAGGATCTTGTTAGACAAAGAGCACATCCCAAGGGTTATATGATTGATGGATATATGGTATATCAATGCATGGTGTATATTAGTGAATATCTACCTAAATTAGCAGAAAATATGAATGTGCCTCGCATTTGGCATCCCAACTCCATCAACAAATTTGAAGGGGAGGTCCTATTGGGGAAAGGTACAATGAGGACTGTGAAAGGTAATTATTAGACTTTGTGGAATTAATATATCATGTATTTTTCCATTTTTATTTTATTATATTGATTTTTTATTTTTTTATTAATCCTGCATATTAAACTATATTAAGCTATGCATGTAATAATATCTAATTAATGATAGTGAATTGCTCGAGTGTGGGATGCTTTACATTTATACATTGCAAACAACCTTGATTAGATGGAGCATTGGATAGAAGATTGTGAAGAATGTTTCGGTAGGTTATCATGGGAAGGGGTCAGTGAGATGATTAAAACAACTCATCGTCATCGACATCAATTTCCTGATCTTACGTCCCAAAGGGAAATTGATTTATCCTATGGTTTAAAAGATAAAAAGGAAAGTAAATTGTTTACCCACATTTTTCTAGTTAATTCTCATTTTTTCAATGTATTTTGTTTGTTTAAGTTTTCAAATATATTTTCTAAGTTCTATATGACGTCTATTAATTCACAGTGTATTTTTTACTTGTTGTCAATGTTGCAGTTGAAAAATCACAAGGCTATGTGGTGTAATGGTTATAAATTTCGTATCAAAATGTTGGATGATAAGATGAAAACCTCAAATTGTGGGATAACTACATTCTTTAAGGTCACCAATGTTTCCTCTAGAAGTGACAGACATCTAGAAGAAACTGAGAATAGGTACTATGGACATTTTGAGGACATAATTGAGTGTGATTTTAATTCCTTTAAAATAGTTTTGTTTGAGGTGTAGTGGTACAGGATATGGATGCATGAACGCGATCCTGAAAGAATTTTTATTGAGCATGGATTTACCATGGTTAATACAAGGGCATTTGAACGAGGTACAGAGCCTTATGTTCTTCCAAGTCAATGTTAGCAAGTCTTTTACTTAGAGGTACCAAGTAAAGCAGGTTGGTCATAAGTTGTTATATACGATCCAAAAGGAAGACCAGTAAAGTATAATCATGTAGATGATGAAGATACTCATGAAGAATAAGAAGAAGATGATGATTCAGATCAGGAGCAGGTGGTTGCAGTCGATGTGTTCAATGAATAAGTTGAAGAGGTCGATCATCGAAATCTAGTAGACTATAATGTCATTGACGATGTAGATGACTATATTAGAGAATATGTCATTGATGATGATGTTGATGTGAATGAGCCTTTCATGAATATGTATTCTAAGGCAGATCCTGATACAGATGTTGAGTTGGATGAAGAAGAAGATCATGAATGATATTTAATTATTGAAGAATAGAGGCACGTGTTTATATATTTTATGTCGTGATGATATTTATAATGTTTTTATTTCCAAATTCGTTTTCTATATGTTTATACTGGATAAGAAACTCCACTCTTCCCTACAAGAGAGCCAATTAAGGAAGGTTAAATTTAGTTTCCCAGGAACACTAAAAAAAATTATTTATTTATGTCGACCCCATGCTATTGAAACAAAGATTGGTGATATCAACTGGCATGGAAAAATATCTTTCCCAAAACCACCTGTTCATAAAACATACGTTAATAAATGTAAAAGCAGGGAACACAATGAGGAATTGCCAATACAGTCTCCTCAGCAAAACGAGGAATTAGTACAATATCCTGAGCACCATGAGGAATTACCATTACACCTTGCTGAACATAATGAGTAATTTCCAGTACAAAGTCCTGAGCATCGTGGAGAATTACAAGTACAGTATCCTAATTTGGTCACAAATGATGAAATTCGTGCTGCCATAACTTTGAAATAGTTTAAGGGGCATGTGGATAGAGTTCATTGGGAGGAGGTGACAGGAAACAAAATGGAACAAACTACTGCTCACTTTTCCATTCCTCAAGACATTCTTGACAGAATTCCTCCTAAATAGTTGGCAATTGAGTATGATTGTTCTTCCAAATCAGAATCAAGGGCTTCTGCTATGCATTTAGAAATTGCATCATATAAGTTTGATAGTAGGTACGTGTTCATACTATATTATAAAATGGAGCATTTCAAGGAACAAGCTTCTTATATATGCAATTGGGTGGAAGAGTGTTTGAGAAAAGATGATGTGGATAATCATTTCAGAGCAGGAAAAATTATAAAAGGAAAAGAAGAAATGGTTAAATTATTATACGAAGAAGTATATAAGAACATTGATGTTGCTCAAAAATAAATTTAGTCTATGAAGGTTGCGTATGAAGAGGCTTTGGAAAACGCTAATCCTGAAGCGAGTGAACTCAAAGAAGAGTTGAAAAAAATACCACCTGTTATCAATGTACCACTAGTGAGGATAGAAATGGGTCCTTTGCAAGTAATGGAGAATAAAATTAAAGAATATGAGAAGGTAGTACAAGAATATTAGTTGAAGTTGAAAGAGTGGGAGGGAAGCCATGGAAAAAAAGTTGGAGAATTAGAATCAATAATTTCTGATTTGAGAAAAACAATTTCTAGGCAAGATGATAAGCCAAAAGGAACAAGGTTAGAAAGGATCTCTGAAACTTTAAAACTTAAAAAAAAAAGTAGAGAAAAAAAAATTGCGGTGAAGAAGGTGGTGAGGGTGAAGGTAAGGGTACCAAAGGAGACAATGGTAAGGGTAAGGCTAAGGGTAAGGGCAGAAGAAAAAATACACCTAGAGGTACAATGTCCTTAGAAGAGTGAGATAAGTCCTTAGCAAGATGAGAGAAGATGCTACAAGAAATCTTGTTAGCAATCCTTGCACCGGGTAATTTGTATGGCTTATCACTGTTACATAAAGAAATGAAAGAGAAGATGGCCGAGAAAGATGCAAAAATAAGGGAGTTGGAATCAAAACTCTTAGAAGGTACAAAATTTCAGCATTTGGGATGTGATATGGAAATTCAAACACTTAAATCAATAATTGCTGATTTGGATAAGGAATTAAAAGGGCCAGCTGTTGCGATGAGTGCAATTCTTGTCCTTCCCAATGAGACAAAGTTGAGGGAAAAAGAGTAGGAGAAAGAAATACATAATCTGAAACATGAATTGACTGAAGTTAAAAACTAGTTGAAACATACCAGAGACAAATTGGAGGTCAAGGAAGAACATGAATCAACGAAGTATAAGAAAAATGTGGAAATGTTGAACAAACTAATGGAAGAAAAAATGTTTTGCTTGAAAATTTAAAAAACATTTCATGGAGAGTTAAAGTGCTTGAAAATAAATCACAATAAGTGCCTTGTCCAACTCCAATACAATTATAGTCTTCTACAAAAGGCAAGAGAGACAATTCAGATTTGTCTTCTGCTCAAGAGGATGGATTGCAGCCATCTCTGAAACATTATAGACATGTATAAATCAATGTATATATGTATTTATCGACAGTTCATGAAAAAAAATATTTGTATGATGGAATTTTGTATTTATCGGCATATAATGAAAAATGCTTTTTAGTTGGGATATCATTGTATACATGTATTTATTGAAAGTTAATGATTTTTTTGTATGGTGGATTTTTTATTTATCAACATATAAGATAACATTATAGAGAATTCATCTTCGAATCCAATGTTTTCAGTGATCAATGTGAGATTGCTTGTAGGTTGTGAAAGAAAGCATCAATCTCTTCGAAATAAATTAAATTTATGTATCTTAATTAAATAATAAATTCTATTTTGTTTATGTCTCTTATTTATTTCATCTTTTTTAATTAACTCGCTGAGAAATCTCTATTTAAATATCTAGCTTGTGCAGGCATCTGAATTTTTATTATTATTATATATATTTTAAGCTATGTGCAGGAAAACTCATACGCTATGTGAACATGATTTTTTTTCAACATGGAAGGTTACTTTTTCACTGATGTGACCTCCATAGGGAGAACTGAAACCATGACTGGATAAACACTTCAACAAGGAACAAATACATGTAATTTGATGAATTAATTGACACACACACATCATCTAGTGGGAATTTGAAAATAGCATTTTAAACTACAAATTTACCCCTTGGAAAAAATTATAAAACCCTAAGTCAACATGAGAGATTTTTAATTTCACCAACTCATGAACAATTGATACCAGATGATGTAGTACATTCCATTCAGCACAACCAAACTGATTTCCCCAGGTCAACGTGATGAGATTTTTATTTTCATCCAATTATAGGTGTGAGACACCCAATCGGTAGAGGTCAACATGGTGATTCCATCAGGACCACTTTCATCCTCTGAAGTTTCTTTATCTCTCCTTGGTGGTTATTTTCTTCTTCTAATGAATTATTGTGGACATTTTCATAACACAGCTTCTTTAGGGAAGTTTTTCATCACTTAGTCAAATTACCAAAATTATCATACTCTTGCAACCCACTATCAGAATGTAACAAAGACATCATGAGACATTAGGACACCATCATGTGTCTTTCCAACCTCATCACATCATGAGACTCATATTTTTTTCTTCTGTCCATCACTAAGCAAACTGAAGGTATGGATGGATAGCCAGTCCACTAGGAAACAAGACCATGTCACCCTTAGAATTTACTGAGACAACCTGAGCCTCTGACGGGCATATCAAAATAGCTTCTTAACTTCTTTTGAGCATCAAAACATATTTCTTCCTATTTTGGCAAACTCCTATTTCACATGTGTGAACATCCTATGGAGACCTGAAGTCATGAGCAAATGGAAAACTTACCAAAGAATGGATCCATTACATTCGATGAATTTACTTGAACAAAGACAGCCCTTGGAGGTCATTTCCAACTGACCTCTCAAACTCCTTTTCTTAACACTTAGTCAATTTTTTCATACTTTTGAATATGCAAAAACGTTTTTCTTCTATTTTGGCAGATTGCTATTTTCCTCATGCCGTCACCATAACAAAAACTAAGAACATGGAAATATAGCCACTTCATCAAAGAACAACCCCATACCCTCAGATAAAGTTATCATCATTAGGACAATCTCTGGCGAGCATTTTTGTGAAGCCACTAAGGCAGTTTTTTCAGTACTGGAATAGTGTAAATATGGCTTGGAGGCACTTTTGGCAAGTTGACATATTCCTCCTTAGAGACTCTCTATTGAGGCAAGTGAGATGGTTGTATGCTCCATACAACACTCTAGAGACTCACATTCTCAATACATTTTTCACACCATCCTATGAGGTATGGCGGGCATTTCCTTAAGGCCACTTGGGCAGATTTAACACCAATTCCATATTTATACAAATTTCTCAATTTGGTCTAATCTGCCTAAAACACCCCTCTTGCAAGTCCATAACTATTTCTTCATCCACTTCCAAGCCAATTTGAAGACATGGTCAGGTAGGCCGAAGAACAATCTACAAGACCCCCATGTGTTGTGGGAATTTACTCTAACCCATAATTTAGGGCGGGCATCTTTCTAAGGATACTTAGCCATTTTTTCATCCACCAAAGAAACACCCTATTTTGGCAAGCCTGTATCTTTCTCCTCAAGAAAAATTAAATCAAACTCAAATAATGAATAGGTATCCAAACCAACTAGCCATAGGATGATACCATGGTGCGGGAATTCTTCTCAAACCATGAATTGTAGTGGGCATTCTCTTAAGGTTGTTGGGACCAATTCTTCCTTAAATATATGTTGTAGTTTGGTGAGGCAAGTGAGATGGTTGTATTCTCCATACAACACTCTAGAGACTCACATTCTAAATAATTTTTTCACACCATCCTATGAGGCATGGAGGGCATTTCCTTAAGACCACTTGGGAAGATTTAACACTAATTCCATATTGAGACAAATTTCTCAATTTGGTCTAATTAACCTAAAACACCCTTTTGGCAGGTCCATAACTATTTCTTCATCCACATCCTAGCCAATCTAAAGACATGGTCAGGTAGGTCGAAGACCAATCTACAAGACCCTCATGTGCTGCGGGCATTTACTTTAACCCATAAATTAGGGTGGGCATATTTTTTAGACTACTTAGCCATTTTTGCATCCACCAGTGAAACACCCTGTTTTGGAAGGCCTGTATCTTTCTCCTCAAGAAAAATTAAAGAAAACTCAAATCCTGAATAGGTATCCTAACCAACTAGCCATAGGATGGTACCATGGTGTGGGCATTTTATCTCAAACCATGAATTGTGGCAAGCATTCTCTTAAGGTTGCTGGGACCAATTTTGGCTAAGGCTGCTGGGACCAATTCTTCCTTAATTATATGTTGTAGTTTGGTGAGGCAAGTGAGATGGTTGTATGATCCATACAACAATCTAGAGACTCACATTCTCAATACATTTTTCACACCATCCTATGAGGCATGGTGGGCATTTCCTTAAGGCCACTTGGGCAGATTTAACACCAATTCCATACTTAGACAAATTTCTCAATTTGGTCTAATCTGTCTAAAACACCCTTTTGGCAGGTCCATAACTATTTCTCCATCCACTTCCTAGCCAATCTAAAGACATGGTCAGGTAGGCCGAAGACCAACCTATAAGACCCCCATGTGCTGCGGGAATTTAATCTAACCCATAATTTAGGGAAGGCATATTTCTAAGGCTACTTAGCCATTTTTGCATCCACCAGTGAAAAACCCTATTTTTGCATGCATTGGTGAAAAAACTTGTTTTTTCATCCACAGTTCATTCTTGTTCTGTTGATGTATATGTAACTTCGAAATGTATTCTTCTATGTATCTTATGTATTGTAACCCGATGTTTATTCCGGGATGTTTCTATTATGTATTTGATTCATGTGGTCATGCCCCGATGTTTCGATCGAGAGGATTAATAATGTAATCAAGTCATATCAAGTCATTAGGTAAGTCCCCACAGTTTCGGGGCACTTGATTTATTATACACTAATTAAGGTGTAGGCTTGAGTAGTAATTATTAGGTTGAGCCTACATGTGAAAAGGAAATTCAAGTGAACGGATGAATATAAATAGAGAGTGAGAGTCTCTCTATTTATCACTTATGAAATACATCACTTGCTCTCCCAAGTATGGCGCACTACTAGAGAAGGAAATTTTGGGACTAGACAAAAGACAGAAGACTACTGCTATTTTGGGAGATCTCTTACTATTTTGGTGTTGATTCTATCTTAGAGGAAGTTGCAGGGTTTTCTCCTTTATGGTTTCCCCGAGGAAAACTCTTTGTGTCTCTTGTCTCTTGTGATGTGCTTGTGTTTTATTGCTGTACTTGTTATTCTCTCAGTGAAAAGATCTTAAGATCTTAATGCTAGCTTAATGTGATGAAAAACTAACATGGTATCAGAGCTAACCTGAGAAGAAGACATTGTGCAGCTACAAGAACTAGGGCTTCCTATTTTGTGGATCTTCCTCCACATATTTTCAGCAAAAGTATGCTAAGATGACTCCCCATTGAAGGGTGCATCTTTCTGTCGATGCGGAATTCAATCTCAAGCATTTTCAGTTTCGATGTGGAAATTAGGGCTTTCTACAGAAGAGGAATTTTTGAGTGAGACCAGAATAGGGTTATTCTCCTCATCAAAACAGAATTTTAGAGACCTGGATCAAGAAATTTGGTTGGGTGAAACTCCAGGAAAGTCAAACCCTAGTTTGACCCTGAGCTAGGAGAAACCCTAAATACTAAAACTCCTAAGTTTTGGTACAGTCGCTATATTCTAAGATTGGAGAAGTATCAGAAGCTAAAAATTTCAAGGGACAAATATAAAATCCAGATGAATCCTGTGTCCAAAAATTAGACTCATATTCGCTATATTCCAGGAGATATGATCTCTCCAAGTTAGGGTTCCAGCCTCTTCCAGAATTCATCCCTAAATAGGACATCTGGGGATATCTGCAATATCTTGATCTGCAGAGGTCCAAATTGAATTCCTGAATATTTTCTAGAAAGGGCACAGAATTTACTTTCGGTGGTCTGAATATCAGACTCAGAAGATGAACCAGTGACACGTGGCATGCCGTACAACTTCGCTGTTCTGAACAGTCCTATAACAGGTCACCTTGGGAAAAGGATCATAAATCCAAAATGGTGAAACCAATTCTGATGAAAATTATGGTGTTGGATCAGGGACGTACGAAGGTATCTCAGTGAGAAATTTCAGACATAGAGGAGCATTAATTTCTGATATATCACAGAAACAGTAACAGCCATTTCTGCAGAAGAAATTGGAAAATTAGGGCTCCTGTTTCGGGAGCTTCCCTCCACTGTTTTCAGAAAAGGAGTACATTGGACAGCTCCATTTGAAGATATCTATCTGTTTATCTAATCAGATCTGAAATATTCCAAGTTTTGAAAATTAGGGTTTCTGTGACAAACCCTAGATCAGCGAACTTCGGGACAAGGACGGACACCTCAAATCGGTAAGATCTAATCCTTTGTTATTTCCATTTGAGGTTCTCATTTCAATATGATCCATCACAATAGCTTGATGATAAGCTTGGTGAAGTTGAAAACTTCCAAGCATAGAAGTATTTGATCTCTCTGAAGAAACTGGATTGGACACCTACATGAGTATAGAGGTTCCAGTTTCATAGGGAGACGAGGCCAAAGAAGACATCATGCTCATGCTGCAGAGGATGATGAACCATCCAGAAAGAGATCCATATATGAAAGTGAATATTCTTCAAGTGAGGATGAATATGTTCTGATATTAGCTCTCACAGGTAACATTACTCATGGAAATGATGATTGGCTTATAGATAGTGGGGCTTCCAAACATATGACGGGATTCAAGGAATCCTTTGTAAGACTGTCAGACATGAATCACCTCACAAGGTGAAAACTAGGAGATGACTACCAATATCCAATAAAAGGTAGTGGAGAATATTCATACAAGCTAGACTCTGGTAAGTCTCTAACAATGAAAGAAGTGTTGTTTATTCCAAGACTTAAGAAGAATCTTCTATCCATTTCAGCCTTGGATGCAAAAGGAATGTGGGTTGCATTCATCGATGGTCAAGTCATCATGTGGCCAAAAGGAAAGAAAATTGATGATTGGAGAACAAGAAGGAGGCTTGTACAAATTGAAGGGTCATCCAGAACAAGCCTTGATCGATGATACGGTAGAGCCAAATGAGCTTTGGCATAGAAGGCTTGCACATGTGCACTACAGAGCACTACCTATTGCATTCCAAACAAAGCATGATGGAGTTTGCAAAGGATGTGCGAAAGGGAAGAATACAAAGAAGACATTTCCTAGCAGTAAAAGCAAAGCCGAAGGCATTCTAGAAATCATCCACTCCGATGTATGTGGTCCAATGTCATCAAACTCACTAAGCGGGTATGCATACTATGTTTCTTTTATTGATGATTTTTCTAGAAAGACATGGATTTACTTTATGAAAAACAAAGATGAAGTGTTCAGCAAGTTCAAGGAATTCAAAGCCTTGATTAAGAACCATACTGAAAAGAAGATCAAGACCATTCGATCAAATAATGGTGGAGAATTCACTTCGAATGAATTCAAAGAGCTATGCAAAGAAGCAGGGATTAAGAGGGAGTTGTCAACTCATTATAATCTAAAACAGAATGGGGTTGCAGAACGAAAGAATAGAATTTCAAGCTATTTGAAGGGAAGAACAAAAATCAGAATATGACCTAAAGAATCCAGTTGAAGAATGTGAATATCTAGAATGCAGAGACCATGCAATCATAAGAGTCTCTCAAATCAAGAACAACTTGAAGCGGTAAAAGAAAAATTGAAGAATGCAGAAGTGATGATGGCCACCTTGAATGGCCTCCTAGGATCGTGGAATTCATTCAAGGAATGTGTTCCAGAAGGAAGTGATTACTTTCAGCAAACTTTGGGAAGAAGAAGAAGCTTGAATCATAAGAAGAGAAGGGAAGAGGGGAGCAATTGAAGATCAAGATATCTCCATCCAAACAAGATCCCTCAATCAATGAGGAATATGAAGAACTCAACTCTTGAAGAACTTCTTATCCACCTTAGCTTTTGGATAAGAAATGAAGCTATTATGAATGAAGAGGACGATGAAGCTGAAGGATCAAGAAGGATTCTACCCTCGAAACAAATAAATATAAGTATTCAATTGTCACTTCATTATATTATTTTGTTATGCATTTGTTTATATTCAGTTATTGTATTATGCATGGTAGGATGTTTGCATTAATGACAGAATACTACTAATATGCATGTGATGGGTAAGTAGCTCATGGGGCTATACAAATTCTCCAGTGCTACTTATCTAGAATGAAACCTCTTTGCTGACATATTGGATTAGTGCACAATCTCAATGTTGTCCTGGTAGAGATGGAAGGCATCTAGAAAGTTTCAATGAGATATGGATGAATGTTGTATTGGCTAAAGTAGTTGCATGATCATATATTTATGCATAAGTGTTTTCCAGTATAAATATTCCTTATGAAATGTTTCTAACCATACAATTGCATTTGACTTGTAGGAAAGATCGCATACATAATCACCTATAAGCAAAGAAGAATGAAGACATGTTCCGAAGAACAAGTGACGACAGTTCAAAGACAAAGAATAATATGATGAGTGCAGTGACATCATTAATGCAGGAACCTTCCAGCCACCAAGAAGAAAGGGAAGATCAGTTCAAGAAGAATGATTTCTGGGCATAGTATCGAGACCTGAAGAGAAATTCATAGTTCCATCATGCAGTAGATCAAAACATCGTTGGATACAAAGCAAGATTCGTAGCATGAGGCTTCTCATGAAGAGAAGGCATAGTATACAAAGAAACATTTACAGCTAATAGAAGTGAAGTCACATGACATGCATAATCATGTGTGCAAATGAAAGAAGGCCTTGTACAAGTTCAGAAGACACCCATGGGATAACACATACATGATGAGCTTGATGAATATCTTAACCTTTGCTACAAGGTTGATAGAGGATGACAAGCTCACAGATGGGTGCAAGATGAACTTTTGAAGAAGCTCACGATAGAGGATCTTAGTATCCAGTGATCCTAGATGGATACTCTTTGTCACTCCAGTACAGAATGTTTCAGTGCATAGAGTACGGAAGACAGAGGGAGTATGATGCTCTACTTCAGAGGGAGTGATTGCAGAAGATCCTGAGGTTCGACATGGTACGACAGGATGGGAAGATTACTGATGATTCTAGGATTTACTGAGAGTGAAGCGAATTCCAACCTTTGATCCAAGGTTGAAGGTGGAAGACCAATGATGCTCCTATTATGTGTCGATGCACTACTGTTCTAGGTATGGAGGTGTGGCAGAGTACAGATGGGATCTTCCTTGGACAAGGGAAGTATGCAGTAGAGATCCTGAAGAGGTTCGGGATGATGGACTGCAAGGTGATGGCCACACCTATGGCATCGAACTTGAAGCTATTGAGTGATGCTTCGTCAAGAGTCGGTTGATGCTACTATGTATCGTTAGATGATTGGGTCATTGATGTACCTGACGAACACGAGACTAGACATTTGCTTTGCTGTGAACACCTTGAGCCAATACTTGACAGATCTGAGGAGTGTTCACTTGACAGCTGCAAAGCATATTCCGAGGTACCTGAAGGGTACAATTGACTATGGGCTCAAGTACGATGCAAATCAGAAGATTAACCTGGAAGGTTATGTTGATTCAGATTGGGCAGGCAGTGCCATCAACAGGAAGAGTACTTCGGGATGTTGCTTTAGTATGGGATCAGGTGTGATCTCTTGGTTTAGCAGGAAGCAATCTTGTGTGGCACTGAGTATAGCTGAAGCAGAGTATGTCGCAGCTTGTTCATCTAGTTGTGAGGCAATTGTTCAGAGAATCCAGTGTTTCATGACAAGTCGAAGCATATCGAGATCAAGTATCACTATATCAGGGATATGGTGCAGAGAGGAGCAGTGAAGCTCCTGTATGTTGTGACAGAGGAATAGATAGATGATGTATTGATGAAGCCATTGGCTAGGATAAAGTTCGAGTACTTCAGAGAGAGACTTGGTGTTCTCCAGATCGAGGCTTCCTCCCAGAGAGAGTGATGAGACCCATAGCCATTCTGACATGGTGAGAGGATTGGTTCCTTCCATGGTCAGATGTAAGGGCTGAGCCATTCTGTCATGGTGAGAGGATTGGTTCCTTCCATGTAAGATATGAGTGCTGAGATCCATAGCCATTCTGACGAGTAGGTCAGATATAAGGGTTGAGCCATTCTAACATGCTGGTAGGGTTGCTCCCTTCCATGTCAGATATGAGTGCTGGACATTCTGTCGAGCAGGACAGATGTAAGAGCAATTGCCATTCTAGGAATGGAGGCACCTAGTCAGTTACCAGGAACACTCAGTGTAAGAACTGAGTAGCCATTCTGATGTGATAGAGGGATGTGTTCCCACTTGATCATATGTAAGGGCTGAACCATTCTATTCATGGCTAAAGGATTAAGTTCCTTCCATGCCAGATGTGAGTGTTGGCCATTCCGACGAGAAGGTCAGATGTAAGGGAAACTGCCATTCTCTAGGAGAATGGAGGCTCCTGGTCAGTTACCAGGTAGCTCAGTCAAGGAGGACTAGGGGCCATTCTAATATGATTGCTGGGATGTGTTCCCCTCATGATCAGATATGAGTGCATGCCCTTCCATAATTATGAGCAGGATGTGTTCCCTCCTGGATGGATGTAAGTGTTGAGCCTTGTCACAGATGATAGTAGGTGTGTCCTATCATACTGGTGACTATAAGTGCTGTGCCATTTCACAGATGATAATAGGTGTGTCCTATCATACTGGTGACTATAAGTGTTGTGCCATTTCACAGATGATAGTAGGTGTGTCCTATCATGCTAGTGACTGTAAATGCAGTGCCATTTCACAGATGGTAGTAGGTGTGTCCTACCATGCTGGTGATTGTAAATGCAGAGCCTTTTCACAGATGGTAGTAGGTGTGTCCTACCATGCTGGTGATTGTAAGTGCAGAGCCTTTTCACAGATGGTAGTAGGTGTGTCCTACCATGCTGGTGATTGTAAGTGCAGAGCCTTTTCACAGATGGTAGTAGGTGTGTCCTACCATGCTGGTGATTGTAAGTGCTGAGCCTTCCCACAGATGGTAGTAGGTGTGTCCTACCATGCTGGTGGATGTGAGCACTGTGCCTTTACACAGATGATAGTAGGTGTGTCCTATCATGCTGGTGGTTGTAAGTGCTGAGAAATTTCACAGATGATAGTAGGTGTGTCCTATCATACTGGTGAATGTGAGTGCTGGGCCTTTCTGATGGGATTGTAGTTTACTACATGATCAGATGTGAGTGCTGGGTGTGCCTTTCTGACGAGCAGGTCAGATATAAGTGCTGGGTAAAGACCTACATGAGGGTAGGCCTACAACCAGCATGAAAAAGGGATGGCTCTGTAGAACTTCCTATGACGAGAAGAATCATGAGATAGCACCAGTGTTGATCCAGATCGAGTGATGATCCAAATCCAGTAATGATGATCCAGCAGTAATGATCCAGATCGAGTGATGATCCAGATCCAGTCCAGTGATGATGATCCAGATCGAGAGATGATCTAGATCTGATGATGACTTGAAGATGAAGATGACTTGAAGACGAATATGACTTGAAGACGAGATGATCCAGTTGATACAGAGAAGAAGACCAGTGCTGAAAATTGTGTCGAAAGAATACCTTCCTAGTTAAGAGGGAGTGTTTATGTATATGTAACTTTGGAATGTATTCTTCTATGTATCTTATGTATTGTAACCCGATGTTTATTCCGGGATGTTTCTATTATGTATTTGAGTCATGTGGTCATGCCCCGATGTTCCGATCAGGAGGATTAATAATGTAATCAAGTCATATCAAGTCATTAGGTAAGTCCCCACAGTTTCGGGGCACTTGAGTTATTATACACTAATTAAGGTGTAGGCTCGAGTAGTAATTATTAGGTTGATCCTACGTGTGAAAAGGCAATTCAAGTGAACGGATGAATATAAATAGAGAGTGAGAGTCTCTCTATTTATCACTTGTGAAATACATCACTTTCTCTCCCAAGTATGGCGCACTACTGGAGAAGGAAATTTTGGGACTAGACAGAAGACAGAAGACTACTGCTGTTTTGGGAGATCTCTTACTATTTTGGTGTTGATTCTATCTTAGAGGAAGTTGCGGGGTTTTCTCCTTTATGGTTTCCCCGAGGAAAACTCTTTGTGTCTCTTGTCTCTTGTGATGTGCTTGTGTTTTATTGTTGTACTTGTTATTCTCTCAGTGAAAAGATCCTAAGATCTTAATGCTAGCTTAATGTGATGAAAAACTAACATGTTCACGGGGTGGTGTCTACTCTATCTTGTTTCCACAACTACAATTGTCTCAAGTAAGTGATTTTATTTTCCTTATGACAATTGTAAATTGTAATGTGTAACCCTGATATATTTTCTTTGGCTTTTGTATTTTATGAATTTATCTATGAATATGAGGGTTGTTGTTATGCATCTGCAAGTTCTATTTTTCATCCTTACATCCATGTGATATACAATTAGTAATGCTAATTGAATATATACATATCAACAACAACCACAAGCCCCGTTATCATGAAAGATGTGGGAAACTCAATGTATGAAAATGGAAACCACTTGTAACTCAACATGCATGCAATACGCTAATTGGTGGCTAATTCAGAGAGGGATGTCTCACTATTTACAGAGTTTTCATACACAAGATATTTAATCAAATACAAGTCAGAAGGTTAGATTTATGAATAGAACAAGTTTGTTTTTATAAACTCTGGTGGGACAATCATGGAGGGGACCATTGGGAAATGGAGCCAACATTCCAGTCTAGAATATGTTGCAGGAGGCAAGGAATCATGAAATTTTATAGACTGAGGCAAGATAGTCATCCATCCTTCAATCTAGAGATATTTAGCAGGTGATTACATTCCATCACGCAGAGCACCTAACCAGGGTGAATTCTGCATGACTTTAGAAGAAAATGTTTGAAAATGCTTCAACAATGTGTCGAGAGCATACAACACGAATTCTGGACCATTTACACTAATGCTCAAACAGGAAAAGAAAATACAAATTGGAATGAAAAACAAGATACAAATTCACGTAAAGAAGTTACTTATTGAAGAAAAAGGTGACATATGAGGATTCTCTGCCATGAAAGGATTATCATTCCTCTACAATTTTATTCATATCTGGAAACCTTGAAACATGTTATAGTGGAGAGCCTCTTCTCTTGAAAATTCCCAACCCTTCTCCCCTCTGTGGGGAGCAATTTATACTATGTCTATCCTTGAGGCTAATCCTTGAAACAGGACATGAAACTATTTACACTAGTCATAATCAACTACAATTTGCTTAGAGCGTGGTACTACTGCCATGGATTACATATATTAAAACATACATTATTGTTAGCCCGAGAAAGGGGAATAAGGAGGAAGTTCATGCGCACAACAAAGGAAAATGTGTCGTGCACACGATAAAAGAAAAGGAATATCATGAAGGATGTAAAGGGCCCGCGAAGGCAGAACAGAGAGGTGCACGGCGAAGGAAAGGCAAGAGAAGAAGCGTGCAGGGTATAATGGCTAGAAAGAGATGGATACAAAATCCAAATCATGCCTGTTTACGGCGGCATAAGCCTGCAGCTACACACATATGAGAAAATATTTGTAAGTCAGGCCGATAGTTCCTCATGTCAAGTCATGATCACCACAGTTGTAGCCAGAGGGGTGACTGATGGTGATGGATAACAAACTGCTGGTATGCAGTTGGCCCTATGTGGTCATGTAAAATAGTATAAATAGAAGGGATGCAATAGTTAGAAGGTTGGTCTATGTATTTTTTGTTGATCCTTGTTAGGCGTTGTTCATCTTTAGTAGCCTTTAATATAGACTTTGTTTTAGGTCGGTTATGCAGTAGTAGTTTTCTATTCAGTGGTAATCCATGGTGAGGGATGCCATTTTTGTTGTAATGTCATAGCGATCAGAGAGGAGGAGACTCAGGAAGAGTATAGTAGCGATAGAGGGGTTGTTGAGCCGTGGATTTGGATACTGTGTGAGAAGACCACTAGGAGTAGAAGTAAAGTAGAGGAGTGAACCAGAGAGCATGAGAACCATAAGTATGAACTTAAAGACACATCTCAAGATCAGTCTACATCCCGTAGGCTGCAAGGTGCTATATCCTTTCTCATGCCAGATGAAGAGCACCTTGGTGGTTTTTCCCAGATAGGTTTCCATGTTATCTCTTGTGTTTAAATGAATGGTTGATGTGGTGAATGTTTATGTGATTGATTACTATTTTCTTTCGGTATAATGTTGAATTTTGCTTAAATCTCTATTATTATCCTACAATTGGTAGATGAATGATAGGAACATATTGTTGAGATGAACCTATATATATATATATATATATATATATATATATATATCATTCTGTATTATTGTTGTTTTGAATCATGACTTAAGTCATAGAGCCGATTGATGTGAATCAAATATGCCACACAAGTTGCGCCAGTTACAAGGTGGAAAGGAAGGTCAAGTCATGCACGATGACATGTAGTTGTGCTCAATCGCATAGAACTGACTCCTCTATCCAGCCATCATGTTTCCTTCATTGAGCTCCTTGGCTGTGATCCAAGGGACTATAATCCCTTGACAATCTGAAAAAATGGTTCCAGCAGTTACCCATCTATGAAATATCTTAGGTGAGACCGCACCTACTTCACAGGTGTTGCCGATGGAGCTTTCTCTATCGGGCCGATATATCTGGTAGTTGTTGGATCGGTGAGCTGCATAGAACCTGGGTCGCATGAGTGGGGAAAAGTGGCCAACAAATGGTTCTATTTCTGGGACCTTATTGATTAAATCGGTGGAGATGTTGTGGAACCCAATGAAGGAGGAGATAGAAGACTAGTTGGATACTAAAACGTTGGTGTTCACGCAAGAAGAGTGCACAAAAATATGGTTAGATGAATATATATACTCTGATATTCATGAGATATTCTTTTTTGAGTTCCCCATTTTACTGCATGAATGGTTAGTAGGATTGACAGCTAAGCAAACCAATTTCCAGAGAAGGGAGATTGATGAGTGGAGTGACCAGCTAGTTCAGAAGGTAACCAGTGTAAGTAACTCTGTCTCCAGAGCTGTTGATTTTTGGGTTGATATTATATCGCAAAGGTATATTAATGAGTTTTAAATAGATACTATAACATCATATAGTGAAGCTGAAAGAAATTTCTTCCAAGGACCACGAAGGAGATACTTATTGAGTATAAGTACATGGATAAAATTACTTGCTTACGAGAAGGGTCTTTTGCACTTGGATAGTTGAGTCGTGTATCTAGGAGGGGGCTATGTCACTAAAAAAAAAGTAAGAACATGGGGAAGAGTGTGCGTAAATGTTCCCCAGAAGAATAGAACCTGAAATCGAGCTTGGAGTCCTAAGGAGTGGGAGAAGATTCAGATCAGGAAAGAGAAGGAAAACCGAAATGGGCCGATGGAATCCTAGTTTGTTTGAAGGAAGAGAACACTAAATTTGGTTGTGCAAAGATGAAGGGTCTTGCGATGAAGAGGAGGACTATATCCTGATATCAGAAGGACCTGAAGATCCAGAGGACTCTGATGAGACATTAGGATCAGAGCACAACTACATAACACTAACAATATCACCTAAGACAAGATCTAGAGTCTCATCCCGTAAAAGGACCTCTAATACGGATAGCACTATCCATGGAACTAGTGTGCAAGAAGGTGCAAACTCGTTGAATCCTGTCCCAAAAAATCCTAACACCAACTCAATGGTTGCGATAGATGTCCTGTTACCTACATTTAATGGCAATGGAACGGAAGACCCCAAACAAAATTGGTTCCTCTGTGAAGCTGTGTGGATGGTACGTTTAGTCCATATCGTAGACATAAAGAAGGCACAGATGATCACAACCTTAAGTGGTCACATGCTAGAATAGTTCATGAAGTTCTGTATCGTACCAGCCAGAACACCATAAAAGACCCTTGAGGAGATCCAAGCTGCAATGATCTCTGAGTTCAGGAAACCTAAATCAAAGTCACAATGTATTACTGAGATTAAGGAGATTAAGCAGGCTCTAACAGAAACTGTTGTGGGACTTTGATCAATGATTCAAGATGCTGATGGCTAAAGTAAGTTTCCATATGTCCGATGTACAGCATAAGGAGTGGGTTTTTGCTGCACTGCTACCACACATCTGAGGGTTGTTGATGTAGCAAAATATTGAATCACAAACAGAAGCATTGGAGCTGGCGATGAAGCTATAGGCCTCGCCCATTAGAAATGGTACCATATGAATGGTACAAATCCAGTCATAGCTAGCCAACCTAACGATACAACTTCAAGATATCAAGAAGGGAAAAGAAGCACAAGAGGACTTGTGGTGCACAAAATGTAGAACGAACGGACACACCAAGGATAAATGTTCGAAATTCATGAACAATGTCGCATCAAGTACACCTAACCCATTAAATGGCCAGGGGCTACCATGGTGCCGTATATTCCAGTCAAGAGGCCACTACGATGAAGAATGTGTATATTTACAAAAATTTGTAAGTACCCCTGCAAATTTATTTTGTAAATCCTATAAATCAGTAGGGCACGATGAGAAATATTGTAGAGCATACAAGCTTTTGAAAGAAAAGACAGTCGATATGTACTTAATGAAAAATGAAGGGTTCCATTAGGTTGAATAGGTGCAAGCCTCATATCAACCTATGCAGTTCCCAGCTAATCAGTACCAACAACCGTACGCGCTTCAGTAGTCGTATGCATAACAAAACCCCTATCAGCAACACTACCAGTAGAACTAGTACCCACCACAACAACTACAACCACAAGGAAGGGGTGGAGGAAACTTTAGAGGATGAGGTGGCTGAGGTGGATTTGGTAGGGGAATAGGTCCAGTTACATGCTATAATAGTGGACAAATAGGTAACTTTACCAAAGATTCGTTAGATCCTGCAAGAACATGCTCATATTGTAAGGGACAGGACCATAATGTTGAAAAATGTCCTCAACTGATCACAAAGTGGAAATCAAGGACTATTTCTTCACCCAACCTCCACCGAACTTGAACTCCAATGCAAATGTGAATGTTGAGATGATCATGGCTAAGCTGCGAGACTTGAACATTGTTTTCATAACTAGAGGAGGTGCAATGAGTGGAGCAGAACAAGATAACCCACAAGAAAAACCACATCCACAAGTGAGGCGAGGAACAACAAAAAAAGGAACCACTGACCGACTAGAAACAAAAATAAATATTCTAGGATGTGCAATCGGACTTCATAATCCCAGATGTACCATTGACTTCCGCGATAGTCAAAGACATGCCTGAACAGTTCCAACACATATTCAAAAGAAGTATTCACCTAAGGTTAGTAATTTGAGAACCTTTCTATCAAATTATTTGATGCTAATCCAAGATAAAGATACTATTGCAAAGCTACAAGAAATTATAGATGAGATCCCTAAAGAGCCGTAAATTGAGAAGAAGGTTAACCAGGTGCGACAAAAATGTAAAACTGGCCACGAACTGAGAATGAATACGCAGATAGGTGATTATGACATGGACTATATCATCCTATATTTGGGTTTAGATGTCAATATCCTAACATGCCAGACATGAGAAAGAATGGGCAAGCCCCTCTTGGACTAGTCTCCTATCCAGCTGCGACTTTCCAATCAAGCGAAGGTACTACCCATTGGTCAATTGAGCAATGTAATTGTCTATGTTGAAGGATTGTGCACATATGAATACTTTGAGGTCATCAACATTGTGGATGATGCAAAACCTTACCCTGTACTGCTAGGAATATAGTGGGCTATAGACAATCAAATAATCATAAACTTCAAAAAAAGGATCCTCTCCTTTGAAGATGAGAAAATGAGGGTAGTGTCACCCATCGATACATTCGAAGGGAAAAGATACATTGAGCCTATTTATAATGAGGGACAAGGTGATCACCTTGATCAAATCTACAATTTTACAGCTATGCACGAAGACAATATCAGTCCCACTACAGATGGGAACCTAAGCTGGTAGTGCACGAGTTCATGTACGTCTGATTTAGGGGAGGCTTTAAAAAATTGGCAAAATAGATTATATGAAATCTCCATGAGAAGGTGTGAAAGAGTTACAAGGTCTGTACGATGGGTGGAGACTGAGTCAAGGGAGTTACCCACCTATGAGAGTTTCATATACACCTTGGATGTGGCACCTAAGAACAGCGATACCTCTGAGTAGCTACGACAAGGAACACAACAGGTTGCGCATACAATTGTATTTGCTGACAAACACCCTACAATTCATGCTACAGTCCAAAATAAAAAAGGGAGTATAGTTGAGAAGATAAAAGACGCTAATGTTCACCAACATAGCACAGCTACTTGGCAAGACAATATAACTAGAGAAGCAGAAGCTAATCTGATTAAATTCAGCAGGCCAAAAGTAGTTGAAAAAATTGAAGATTGGAGAATAACACAAAAGTGTTTGCAGGCTAAAGCAGTTGTACAAATCACATATCTCCTGAAGGAATACTAGACCCTATTCCCTCCCAACTGCTCAGGAAGAAGGGTGTTATCTCCCAAAATAAAAAAAATTTGTATGAAGAATTTAATTCACACAATGAGGGATATGAATGTCACTAACAGTTTTAAAGCCTCTGTTGTTGATAAAAATTTCACAAAGTTGTAGCTTCGGTGGCTTGGGTGAGGATTAGAACATCTCATTAGCCACCGAAAGACTTGCAGACTATGGATTTCGCAATCAAAAGAACTCTTCGGTGATCAAAAGAACTAAAGACAACGTAGCGGTGAGGCAAATCTGAAGAGAGCCAAAACGGCAGAAGACAGACTTACTACAGGTTCCGCGATCAAATGAACATTTCGATGATCGAAAGAAGTAAGAGATACGTATCGGCAAAGTTAAAGCTAATAATATCTGTAGTGTCAGCGGCATAGAAAACTAAATCTCTGATTCAAGCTTCTACTGAAATCTGATTGCAATGATTCATACTTCTATTGACCTTCGATAGCGATGAAATTAGTTTGGAGCTTGAAAACATAAACCGTCGACAAGATAGTTCACTAAGGAGCCGAAATGTTGAGAAACAAACTGACTACGGGTTCTGAGCCAATCAACAAATTCATCGGCGATCGAAAGAACTAAGGGCTACAGATCGACGAGGTAAATCTAAGAAGCTCTGCAGTGTCGGTGAGGTGACGGACAAGGCTTCCGATCAATCACAAAAATCATTCCGAATAACAGTTACACGCATCAACAAATAACAATACTTTCCATCGGCGGTGTAGAGGAATAATGCCCCGATTCCTTTGACAAATGACTTCCAACAGTGATAAAACTAGTTCGTTCCACCTCCGAAACAGTGGCAGCACTCTGGTCTAGGGCACCGATGTGCTAGAAGATATGGCTTTCGATCAGCAACTGCGGTGGTAAGGTAGAAAATATGGTGGATTAAACAATAAAGGTCACTTCTATTAAAAACCAAGACACTGGCTGTTTGCGGCAATTTCACAGTGGACCAGCAGTGGTAATTATCAGCGACCACTTCAGTTATCAAAAATTCACTTAGTGACCTAGATATTCACACTAGATAGACAAATAGTTAGCAAGGGTTGGAATCCCTAATCTGAGAAAACTATCACTTTCAAGTATTTTTTGTGTAAACAAATCAGATTTTCAGGATCTATCATTTTTGTAATAGGCTATAAATCCCATGATTGATTTTATAATAAGGGTTCGACTTCGGGGATTTGTAAGTCTATTGTTTTGTCAAGCGTCTCATCTTGTTTATTCAAATTGTAATCTCTTTTTTATGAGTTTTTCATCCATCGTCTTTATCTTTACTGTACTTATGCCTGAATGTGCATTTAGGTGATTTTCAAGTTGATTAATAGCTAATAGCTGTCGTCCTACTGGTGAGTTAATGTGATTTGATTTATAAGTACCATTCTTGTCAAGATTTATCCATTTACATGCATCTGTTTTGTATGTAAGTCTACCAGCTTGATGAGTTCTCCATCCCTGCACCTTATTTTCAAACTACTGAACAAGTTGTAACTAAAATCCTTGTGATCGAGTGAGATTCATGCATGTCTTGAGAGTGGGAGGTTATATAGGTCACCTGACTTGATCCATATCATAAAAATCTAAAAATATTTTAAGTTACTAGGCATCCTCGAGCTACAACCCAGAGGAGTTTCCCGAAGTGATAATAAAGTGGCGATGCTGTCGGGGACAGGAGATTGAAGCTCAGCTTCCCTAGGAGACGACATAGATCCATGCTTTGATGATAGACAAAGATTGGACACTATTATGGTTGTAATAATTTATCTGGTGACTCCATTGATATAAGGTGGCTTCAAGAATACCAAGTACCAGAGCAAACCCAAAGGGGCCACCAGCAACACCGGTTTCAGATCTAGAAGAAATTTTGAGGAAATCTAGGGCTTTACTAAGATAGACTAGTGGTACTTCACAAAAAGATACATCAGGTATTTCACCAAAACTTTTTTCTATTAATTCTTCTGCTGAAACTCTTAATTCCCAGGAATTTTTAGATACATTAAAAAAATCTAGGGGTTGGGCATCTTCAAGAACTGCTGCTTATGAAGATCCAATCCCTGGTGACTCCACTGTGATAAGTATCCCACCACCTTCTCAGCAAGTATCTTCATCATTCCTTCCTTCCACAACCTTGTCCATACCCATTTCAATTATGGTTGCCCCTCAATTGACCAAGGTGGAAAGGATCCTGGTAGCTAGGTGTGCGCCCTAAATTCTACCAAATCCTCTAGCAGCCATGCCTACTGGGGATTATCTCAAGTATATGCCTAAGTTTATAGGGTAAGGGAATTTCACTGCTGAAGAACATTTAGAGGCTTTTTATAGCTATGCTGAAAATATTAACATAGAACAAGAAGATGTATGGACTAGGGTGTTTGTGCAAAGCCTAGATGGCCAAGCTAGGAAGTGGTTTAAGGAACTACCTACTGGATTAGTAGCAGGCACAGAGGCCTTATATGACATTTTCCTAAAGAATTGGGGAGAAAGGAGGGACCACCTCTACTATATCACATAATTTAGCAACCTAAAAAGAGAAAATGGGGAGTTTGTCTCCAACTTTACCAAGAGATAGACCAATATGTACAGCAAGATCCCTATCAAAATTAAGCCCACTGATGCCTCATCTAGGAGGACTTATGCAAATGCCTTTGACTCTGACTTCTACTTACTTCTTAGAGAAAGGAGGTCGGTTTCCTTATCACTCATGCAGGATGCTTCCCTAGAAGAAGAGTCAAACATTCTGGCATCTCAAAAGGTCAAAGGGAAGATAGACATAAAAAAGCAGCGAATAGACTATAGTGGGGCTTCGACATCAGAGAACAAGATTGATGAAATGAACAAACTATTAGATAACCTAACTGCTGAAATGTCTAAATTGAAGGGCCAAGGACATTTACCTATGAGGGGTAAAGGGCCAAGTGACTTTGCTCCTCGAAACCCAAATTTTGTTCCTTATAGAAGAGGAAACCCCCCAGTTCAAATTCTCAGAAGGGAGAGAGATCAAGGGGAAGACCAAAGGATAAGAGCTCCATTTGAAAATGTTGTATTAGAAGAAGAGCCAGAATTCATTGAAGAAGAAGGAGAAGCTAAAGACAATATCCATTGCATGGAGGATGAGGTGGACTATTCTTTTCTAACACAGGCATAATATGAGGAAGCCCTGATTGATGAGCAAATTGCTAAAGAGGATATCTATCAGGATGATGGTTAGGGAGGTTACCAACTGAGGTCTAGGCTGGTTGCTACCCTCAAGAAGAATGATGTACCTATCAAGCAGCCTGTTGCACCAGATAGAAAGGTTGTTGTTTTACCAAAGAAAGTGGCTATCCCATCCAAAGCATTGCATAAATCATCATCTTCAACCACACCTGATTAAGTCCAACTCAAACCTACAACTCATGAGGTAAGGTTTCCAGATAGGCTACATTATTCCTTCAACCTTGAGTCTGAAATTCAAAAGTTGAAAATCCCTTTCCCTTTAATTGAGCTAATGAAGAATGATGCATTCAAAGCCTCCATTCTAAATTCCCTTTAGACCAAGGTGCACATTGACACTAACTTTGTAAACCTGCAAGATGACAAGCCTGTTGTAACCCTGGGCCCCATGACCGAAGACCTAAAGGAATCCTTCCCACCATGCTATATATCCTTGAACATCCATGATAAAATCATCCATAACTATCTGTTGGATTCAGGAGCCTCCCATAACCTAATGCCAAAGGCTGTGATGGATGAGATTGGCCTTAGCATCACCAAGCCCTACCATAATTTATTCTCCTTTGACTCCAGTAAGGTCAAGTGATTGGGCCTCATCAAAGACCTCATTGTAAACTTAACACAGCTACCTTCGAAAAGCGTAATGATGGACATTGTAGTGGCCGATATTCCCCCAAAATTTGGCCTCTTGTTGTCTCGGTCATGGAGAAAAAGGCTAGGTGGCACCCTTCAGATGGATCTCACATATGCCACCATTCCCATGTTCAAAGGAGAAACTAAGAGACTGTAAAGGGAAAATCATCTATCGTACATTATAAGCAAGAAGAACCGCTCAGTAAATCACCCCATGTACGTGGTGGACACTGATTTTGGGTCTTGCATTTTGCAAATAAATGATAATCAACAGACATCGGTTCATCTCACTAATTCCACCCGCCAGCATCCCGAAGAAGTCACGACAATGATCTGCACTATGTATTTCGATGGGGCTAATGCTCAAAGCTCAGCAGGCACGGGTGTAGTCCTGATCCCCCCATATAAGGAAAACATTCACCTATCTTACCAGCTTGATTTCAAAACCATAAACAACATAGCAGAATATGAAGCCTTGCTGCTAGGATTAAAACGGCTAAGGAGATGGGGATCATGTGCATGAATATTTTTGGAGATGTAGACCGCATCATACAGTAGGTCAACAACACTTTTCAGACAAAAAATATCAGATTGAAGGCCTATAGGGATGAGGTACGGAAACTTAGAGACTCTTTTATGTTTTTTGAACTATCATATATTCCTAGGGATATGAATCACCTATCTGATTCCCTGGCCATCTCTACAAGCCTGTTTATTCCTCCTTTACCCCCTAAGCTCAGTTATGATGTTCAGGTCAAGTACAGACTCTCTCTGCCAGACAATGTAAAATTTTGGAGGGTGTTTGAGAATGATGAGGAGCTTAGTAAATTCCTTAAGTTAGTAAAAGAATTCTCTGACATACACATCGACCAGGAAAACCTTAACATGGAGGAATCTAAGCAGCTCAAATTAAAAGATAACGTGACTGAGCACAATATTGTCCAATTGCCCAGCAACTACATACACAGAGGTCTAGTATCACTCGAAGAACTGTTTGATCACAATGACATCCCTCTCAAGCCTACCAAAAAGGAGCTAGACCCTGCTATCCAAGATCAAAACATAGGCATCCAAATCCATCTTAAACTGATAAATATTTCCACTGGGTTGAATGCTGATCAGCAGTCTAAATTTTGCAACTTGATAAAAGAGTTTGCTGATGTTTTTTCCTGGGAGTATAGTGACCTAAAAAATTATGACACCAATATAATCCAACATAGAATTCCTTTGGAGAAGGACACCATTCCTTTCAAACAGAAGCTAAGACCCATCATCCCTTTCCTATTACCAGTGATTGAAAAAAAGATCCAGTAGAACCCATCATCCCTCTTCAGTAGAACCCTGAGAGATGTTGAGATGAAGTATGACCCAATTGAGAAGCAGGATTATTCTCTCATAAAATATTTGAATACTTTCAAAATCTACATTCTCCATGAAAAGGTCATTGCATATGTCCTTTCAGCTACTGTGAAGGATGTTTTGACTCATCTTGACATTGACGGGAAGAGAGCTAAATGGATTGCCAAACTCATTGAGTTTGATGTAGAGGTGAAACCTATTATTCTTGCACATTGATCTAGGAACAAATAATCGATCTCATCAAGAAATAATCAACAAATAACTCATAAATGGTGTTAATCGGAATTAGAATGGTTTCCTCTTTGTATATTCAATAAACAATGAATAGTTACAATAACAATGTCAAGCAATAGCTTGAATCAATGAGGAACTCGAATACCTAAGGAGGTCATTCAAATTCAATGAGTGAGTCTAGATTAACTAACTGTAAGACATTGGTTCACACTTAGTTAACCACTTGACCAAAACCCTAATTGACTCACCAAACCCTAACTAAATTCGAAGTGCAATAAATGACTGAATCTCAACTAAAGGAGATCAAACACTTGTCATAGCAAGCCAACCATCAAGTGCTAGTGCTCAATGACTTCAATGAACCCCGATGAGGTTAAATGAAGTTAAACTGATCATCAAAAGTTGGTGGAGGCGCCCCTGTTGACTCCAAATCATTAAATAATAATAAATAATCATTAAATAATATATTTAATAAGAGGAGGCACCTTAACTGACTGGTTGAACTAATTGTAACCACCAGTTAGCAATTACGTGCATTAATATCAGCCAGATCACCCCTAGAGTGCTCTAGTTAGCCTCCTTGACTGTAGGTAGGTGTGGGTGTGACTGGATGATGCCAATTAATGCTCCACTGATGTCAATTAATGTCAATTATACTTAGGATAGTGGTTTAACTAGGCCAATTTGACCAAAAAGAGTGTGTATGGTGGTAAATGTCTCCAACACCCCCCCTTAATCTATACTCAGGAAGAGTTAGAAAACATAGATGCATAAAAATTCTAGGGCCCCAGAAACAAAGGCCATAGGTCACCCTGTACAATAAATTAACTACTTAATATAACCAAGGAAATGGGGAAAACCTCATGGGAAAAATACCCCCCCTCAAACTAAGCAGTAAATCAAGAATTGGTTCTTCTATGCAGCAGCATCCTGAGACTGTGCATGTGAACCTATGAATCCAAAATAAATGAATATTCCTGGAGGAATCTTCCACTTTGGAAGAAGAACAATGCACTCAACTGAATCAGAAATATAAACAGCTGCACGGTGAAAACTGGACCCATGTAGAGCAGCTAAAATCATCTGAAGAAAGAGCAAAGGTTCTTGAGGATTCAACCATGTGTGGAACACTCAAGAAACTGATATGTCGCATCCTTGAACAGAAAACCATGAGTGGTAAAATCAGCCCCAATTTTTAGGAGAAAGCGTCCAAGCAGATGCAGAATGTCTTCCTCTTTACTAGTTCTGTGACGAGATGAGCATGTGACCAAAGGTAGAGAAGCCCTGGGAATCTGAAGAGCGAATTATTGAGCTCCATAATATTATATATATTCAAAAATATCTAATTATTTACAAAATAAAATATCAGCAACCTCATAAGAGGAAACTAACACCAAATCCCCAGCAGCAAAATTGAAGAAGAACTGTGGTACTTGATTTTTCACACCGAAATTGGTGAGAGCAGCTACAAGCATGATTGAAAGCTCTTGGATTTTAAAATATGAACCAAATAATATCATATAATAAATTAAATCAGATATAAATAAGTTCACAACAGATCCAAAATTGTGAAATGAAATCAAATCCCCAGCAGCAGTTTCGAAGGAGACTTGCGGTACTTGTTTCTTCACACCGTTGATGAGAACAGCTACAAGCAGTACTGAAGGTTTATGAACCTAAAATTTTGAACCAAGAAATATCATATCAGATCCAATAAGGTTCATGTCAGATCCAAAATTATGGTCAACCAATATGGTGGATGCACATTTGTCTTTTTCTTCAAAATTCTAAATTTTGGTGCATGCAATCCTGCAGGATTTTGCCGGAAGATATAGATCATGGGGAGTGAATGTGTCACTCTTATAATCTGATATTTCTTCCAAAATATCCATGCTTTTACATATTTTCACACCAGGAGCAACATCAGAAGGAGAAAAATCAAATTTCTCTTCAATTTCAGAAGCAATTACTGGTAAATTTTGCAAAGAATTCAAAGGAAAATAATCGATGAATGTTTGCATCGAAGTGCAATAGTATTTGTCTTCAATATCAGAGATTTGAATGTCTTCTTCTGTTTCACCAATATGAGAAGATGAGATATCAGAGATCTCATGAACTTCCGGAGCATCAGGAGAAGGAGTCACTGCATGGAGACTTTCTTCAATTCGAATTGACTGTGTAGAAGATTCTACTTCATCTTCATCTTGAACAACTTCATCAGAGAGAGTAGAGGCCGAGAATTTTGAGTAAAGATCTCTTGTGGTTATGAATGTGATATCCAAAGTGCTATTATGATCCTCATTGTGCTTGCCAAAGTTTCTATCCAATTTTGTCCAGAGATCCTTTGGGTATTCAGCAGAACCAATAAGGTAGCGCAAGCTAGGAGAAAGGGCCAGACATATTGCTCCAAAAGCTCTATCATCATCATTTAGCTAGTCATTCTCATTCTCATAAGACTCTTTTCCAATTCCAATAGATACCTCATAAATACCTCATCTCTTCAGAGATGCAATCATCTTCAACTTCCATTCCGAATAGCTTGTGAATGGGGTGAGAAGAGGGACTGATGAGTCTATTCAAAGTTGCACCTGTTAAAACCTGCAAATCACAACAAAAGGGAAATGTAAGGTCAGACAGCTTGCACATTTTAGGATTTCATCACACCCAACATAGTCAATCAAGAAAGCTTGATCAACAAGTTATTTACTTGGGGTATTAAGTGGTAAGCCTTGGCTTCTGGTGCAGTGCTGGATTTTTGAGCTATTACTCAAATTTCATGGAGAAATCTGTCAAAAAGCTTGTTTTTGAGAGATAGATCTTCGTCCCACCATAAGCTCTGATACCATATTATTCTTGCACATTGATCTAGGAACAAGTAATCAATCTCATCAAGAAATAATCAACAAATAACTCATAAATGGTGTTAATCAGAACCATAATGGTTTCCTCTCTGTATATTCAATAAACAATGAATAGTTACAATAACAATGTCAAGAAATAGCTTGCATCAATGAGGAATTCGAATACCTAAGGAGTTCATTCGAATTCAATGAGTGAGTCTAGCTTAACTGACTATAAGCCATTGGTTCACACTCAGTTAACCACTTGACCAAAACCCTAATCGACTCACCAAGTCCTAACTGAAGTTAGAGTGCAATAAATGACTAAATATCAACTAAAGGAGATAAAAAACATGGCATAGCAAGCCAACCATCAAGTGTTAGTGCTCAATGACTTCAATGAACCCCGATGAGGTTAACTGAAGTTGAACTAATCATCAGAAGTTGGTGGAGTCACCCCTGTTGACTCCAGATCATTAAATAATAATAAATAATCATTAAATAATATATTTAATGAGAGGATGCACCTTAACTAACTGGTTGAACTGATTGTAACCTCTAGTTAGCAATTAGGTGCATTAATATCACTCAGATCACCCCCGGAGTGCTTCAGTTATCCTCCTTGACTGTAGGTAGGTGTGGGTGTGATTGGATGATGTTAATTAATGCTCCACTGATGTTAATTAATGTCAATTATACTTAGGATAGTGGTTTAACTAGGACAATTTGACCAAAAAGAGTGTGTATGGTGGTAAATGTCTCCAACAAAACCCACCAAGCTGGTAAAGGGATTAGGTCTGGCCAAAGAAAACTGTGAACTAATGGGAATAAATTTCACATGTGTCAGATCAGCAAAGGTGCAGACTATGGTAGCAGTTGACATAGAAGTAAATCAAGATCAGAATAATAGTCCATCAGTAGCCGAGAACATATCTTAATGTGAGTGGTACTCAGGTATCATTCAATTTTTGCTAAAATTATAAGTTTCTCTTGATCTCACTCCTAACCAAGCACGAGCTCTTAAGTTGAAATCTGTTAATTTTTGCATAATTGACAATTTGTTGTATTGGAGGGATCAATCCATAATTTTATTAAGGTGTCTAGATAAAGAGGAAGTAGAGCAGGTCATGCATCACTTTCATTCTAGTACATGTGGAGGCCACCACTACTGGAAAACCACAACCCACAAGATATTAAGAGCAGGATACTATTTTCTAGTACTCTTTGCTGATGTATGCACTTTTGTAAGGGTTTGTGACCAATGTCAAATATTTATAGGGAAGCAGTAGCTCAAATCCTTGCCGCTTAGGCCTGTTACAGTGAATGGGCCTTTCCAGCAAGGGGGTCTAGATTTCATAGGTGAAATAAATCCATCTTCTAGTGGACAACATAAGTGGATCTTAGTAGCCACTGACTACTTTACCAAATGGATAGAAGCAGTACCCACCGGAAATGCCACTCATCAAGTCATCATGTGATTCTTATATGAGAACATCTTCAGCGGGTTTGGTTTCCCTATAAGGCTAGTAACTGATAATGCACCATCTTTTAAGGATGGGGAATTAGTTCAAATGTGTGAATCAATGGGTATTCAATTGGTACACTCCACATCCTATTACCCACAAGGAAATGGCCTCGCTGAGTCTTCCAACAAAAGCTTAGTCATAATCATTAGGAAATTGCTAGAGACAAATCACAAAAGTTGGGATTCAAAGCTTAATTTTTTTCTTTATGGCCTGATAGGGTGACAGAAAAAAGATCCATAGGGAATTCTCCATTCAAACTAATTTATGGCACTAAGGCCATATTTCCTATCTAGCTCATCCTTCCAATGGCAAAGTTCTTTCAGGAAGAGGATGATGAACCAAATGATATGATGAGAAGGATAATGGATTTGGTCGAGTTACAACAGATTAGGGAGCAATTCATAGAAAAATTAGAAGCTCATCAACACAGGATAAAGGGAATGTTTGACAAAAGAGCAAAGGCAGACAACTTCCAGGTCGAATATTGGGTCCTCAAGTGGGATGCTGTCAGATAGGACAAGGGGAAACATGGAAAATTCAACTCTTTGTGGATTGGCCCTTTTGTGATAGCCCAGGTACATAAGAATAACACCTTCAAATTGTAGATTTTGGAAGGTGAAGAGGTATTTGATAGCCTAGTAAATGGGTGGTTCTTGAATCTCTATTTTATTTGAGGCTTTGAGTCCTTATGATTGTAAATTAGTAGATAGTAGGTTGTTTTATTTTAGAATAATACTCCATGCCTAATGGAACAATAAATTATAGTGTTAATTTACTTAGTTTCTTTTAGGGAAAGGCATTTTGGTCTGGGGTTCTTGGAACCTCACTGGGAGGTTCCCATCCCCAAGTAGGAGCCAGATGTTATCTCCCAAAATAATTTATTTTTTGTATGAAGAATTTAATTCACGCAATGAGGGATATGAATGTCACTAACAATTTGAAATCCTTTGTTGTTGATAAAAATTTCACAAAGTTGTAGCTTCGGTGGCATCGGCGAGGATCAAAACATCTCATTAGCCACCCACAGACTTGCAGACTACAGCTTCCACGATCAGAAGAACTCTTCAGCGATCGAAAGAACTAAAGACAATGTAGTGGCGAGGAAAAGTTGAAAGGAGCCAAAATGGTAGAAGACAGACCTACTACGGGTTTCATGATTAGATGAACATTTCGACGATCGAAAGAAGTAAGGGCTACATATCGGCGAAGTTAAACATAAGCATCTCCGCAGTGTCGACGACATAGAAAACTAAAGCTTCGATTCAAACTTCTACTGACCTTTGATTGCGATGATTCAAACTTCTACTGACCTCCGATAGTGATGAAATTAGTTCGAAGCTTGAAAACATAAACCGTTGGCAATATAGTCCACTAAGGATCCGAAACAGCGGGAAACAAACTGACTACAGGTTCTGAGACAATCAATAGATTCATCAGTGATTGAAAGAACTAAGGGTTAAAAATTGGTGAGGTAAAGCTAAGAAGCTATGTAATGTCGACGAGGTGAAGGACAAGGCTTCCGATCAATCAAAAAAATCATTCCGAATAACAATTACGTGCATCGGTGAATATCAAGACTTTCCATCGGTGGCATAGAGGACTAATGCCTTGATTCCTTTGACAAACAACTTTCGACAGTGATAAAACTAGTTTTTTCCACCTCTGAAATAGTGGTAGCACTCTATTCTATGGCGGCGATGTGCTAGAATATAGGGCTTTCGATCAGCGACCACGGCGGTAAGGTAGACAATATGGCAGATTAAACAAGAAAGGTCACTTCTATTAAAAACTGAGACACTGGCTGTTGGCATAAATTTCATAGTGGACCGACAGTGGTGATTATCAGCAACCACTTTAGTTATTAAAAATTCACTCAGTGAACTATATCTTCACAATAGATAGACAAATAGTTAGCAAGGGTTGGAAGCCCTAATCTGAGAAAACTATCACTTTCAAGCATTTTTTGTGTAAACAGATTGGATTTTCAGGATCTATCATTTTTGTAGAAGGCTATAAAGCCCATGATTTATTTTATAATAAGG
This sequence comes from Pseudotsuga menziesii, assembly GCA_001517045.1. Taxonomy (NCBI): domain Eukaryota; kingdom Viridiplantae; phylum Streptophyta; class Pinopsida; order Pinales; family Pinaceae; genus Pseudotsuga; species Pseudotsuga menziesii. The sequence goes on along the minus strand of LPNX010891381.1, from coordinate 236,215 downwards.
GTTTGACTTCAGGGATTTGTAAACCTATTCTATTGTCAAGTGTCTCATCTTGTTTATTCGAATTGTAAGCTCTTTTGTTATGAGTTGTTTAGCCATCGTCTTTATCTTTACTGTACTTATGCATGAATGTGCATTTAGGTGATTTTCAAGTTGATTAATAGCTAATAGCTATCATCCTATTGGTGAGTTAATGAGATTTGATTTATAAGTACCATCCTCGTCAGGATTTAGCCATTTACATGCATCTGTTTTGTATGTAAGTCTGCCAGCTTGATGAGTTTTCCATCCCTGCACCTTATTTTCAAAGTACTGAATAAGTTGTAACAAAAAGCCTTGTGATTGAGTGAGCTTCATGCATGTCTTGAGAGTGGGAGGTTATATAGGTCTCCTGACTTGATCCATATCAGAAAATCCTAAAAATATTTTAAGTTACCAGGTATCCTCGAGCTACAACCCACAGGAGTTTCCTATAGTGATAACAAAGGGGAATGGTGGAAGACTTACAAGGGATGAAAATACCATTGTGATTATAGACTAAGCCAAGTCAGTAAAAAATTCCATCATGGAATGATCAATATATCAGGGTGAAGCCATCTACAAAAGGAATACTTTTCCTACAATATAACAATAGAGTATTCAAGCACCCACGCAAACTAAAGACAAATTGGCTAAGGCCATATATGATCACACATGCTATGGATATGGGCATAGCACAACCATGGAAAAATAAATGGTACCCATGTCGTGAACAACTGTTGCCTGAAACCTTACTACGACACGTGTGAAAAAAAAAATGGCCAAAAGACGTAAACTATTTTGTTGCAGGATTGCAACAGAACCAGCAAAAAGCACGAGCAATAAACCACACAATAACCAAGTCATTGCACAAAATCAAGTGAGAGAAGCAAAGTGTGCAAAGTGCAAGCAAAGAAAAATCCGTTGGTATATGGGGAAAGGAAAGAAGGGGACAAAGGATGCAAAAAGCAGGAATGACAGGATGGCTAACATTACCAGCTAATCTATGCCAAATATTTGGACACCTAGGACAACTGCGTGGCATTAAATCAATGCAGTACGAGGAACAGGGAGGTGTACTTTTAGATCTCACCACCCATCCTAGCACTAATTACCATAACTAGTCTAAGAAGTACAACCCGAAAGGCCAACTACAAAAAATAATGAAGAAATCATTGGAAAAGGAAACCCAAGATATTGATTAGACCTAAACCTCTTGTCAAATGATGTATGAAAGACATTGAGGAATATGTAAATATTCAGCTTCCCCATCAAGTAGTTTTTTATGCATAGTGAGCACCAGAGCCAAGCCATTATAGAACTAAATCCTATCACCTTCATTCCGCTATGCCAATGCCCATGGTAATTAACATTCCCAGTGCGAGTGAGGCATCAGAAGCAACTATCATCTTTGGTTGGCTCATTGATGAGGAAGTAGAAACATAGTCAGTCGAAGGTTCGCAACTACAACAACCACCAGATATCGACGCAATGGAAAGAACAATGAAGCAGCAAACCATTCTGACCCCTGGTTCACATCCTATGCCGAACCTAGTCCAGGGATTACCAGTTGCTCCAAGACCACAACAAGAAACTATGGCACATGATAGAGAGATGAGGTATCCCAATCAAACGTAGCCAGGAGAGGCATCGGCATGACCACCACCGAGGCAAAGGAAACGTAAGGTTCTGACCACTCGAGACGAACGAGTAAAGGCACATGTTTTCGAGCAAGGAGATGATGTTGGCGACGAAGGCTTGCTACCACAGACAGAGCCAGAGGTATAGAGGGCTGACCTGAACTTCCCTTGTTACATTCATCCTAGAATACCTAGTGCAATGGATGCAAATCTTCCAAACAAGGCGATGACCACTTTGATAGCACCACGTATCCCTATCGGCATGACCTTACTGCACGAAATCCTCTCCAGGTTGGCTATATTGAAGTTCCAAGGCTTCGACACCCGACAACAAGAGGGGTTGCAGATAAAAGACTACATGAGCACAACCCAAGCTACTACATGTGATACCAAGGTGATCAAGCCAAAGAAGTGGGTTGAGGGACTTGCCACTGTAGGCCTAACCAACATGCTCTTCATGCCTCACTTTGGACATAGCATATAGGTCACTACATACGTGAAGCAGTTACTGGTCTGCTTCCATGAAGGATACTTATGGTTGGATCAGCCCTATCTGGTTAATGTTGAATTAATTGCATGGATAATGGGACTCCCAAGTGAAGGAAAAGATCCTCTCCCTTACTCAGATAAGCACAATACTAAACCCATTAAGCAGAAGCATAACCTTCGGTGAGCATGACGGGGCTACTTTATTGGGCCCATTCATGACAAGAGTGTCCATGTTGCTACAAAATTATTATCCTGTAAAATGTTTCCTAAGATGATACCGACACAATGTTCAACAGCAGTAGTGAAAATTGCAGATTTATGTGCACTGGGAGAAAAATTCAACTGGTCACGGTACTTGCTAAATGCACTGATCGAAGATGTGATGTTGGCTCAACATAAGTATGATCATAAATTCTATAATTCTTGGTTACTAATTTTGATTTCCTTCACTATCTGGGCTGACCCTCCAGACTATGTACAAATGGATGTCCTACTATCTTGCCTAGGTGCAAGGTACCAGAATCTATGGGAAGATAAGGCAGACAACAATCACCAATAGGATAACAATATTGTATTCTTTATGCATGCAGAGGTTTATCTAGGTGGATATCATTGGCCACCCACCTATTCCACTCACTCAAATTAATTGTCCATTGTGGCGGTTTCCTAGTTATTTGTCTACAATTTTTCAGGTCCCAAACTTCTGGGGCCGTTTTGAGGCCCTAAACGATGGTTTATGGCAATTCGGGGGAAAAATGGTTGCCATCGGCATGCATTTGGATGACCAAAAGTTGTAAATATTAGATATATCTTTCCAACAAGCTATTGAACGCCCAAATCGGAGATTGTATGCAAAAGTTATGACCTAGGGAAGTTGACTGTTCAACTTACCACATTGGGGCTGCAAACTTTGTGACGGTTCATCTCCTAGGGTTACATTTTTTACTTTTGGGGTTCCCACCCTCATTATTATTATAAGTAGGCCCCTTTGGCCTCATTTTGTATTCAGATTTGCACAGATGAGCGTAGCATTCACATCTCTTCTCAGAGATAGCTACCACCATTATAGATATTGTATTATAGTCTATTCTATTTCTGCCATTGAATAGAATATTTGTTTACTATATCTCTGTTATCTTTGCAAAATGTATGTTATTATGATTCTGTATCTTTTCTTTCATTTCGTTCACACATAAAACCGTATCAGAGACGTTGCGTCAGGTTGTCCAGAAGTCCCACAAGATCCATGCCACAACTATGGACAGGTACGCTACCTTCGTCAAGTTTCAAGCTGATGCACATAATATAAACCTGCTGCCTACAAAAGATGTGTTTCAGTAGGTACACCGAGCAAGATTTATGGTGACAGATGATGATGTGGATGTATTCGTTAATCTTTGGCCAGATAAATGGTGTAGCCCACTCGCAGAGTCGCTTCCTGAAGAACATAACGCAGAAGAACCACCAATTCATCAAGTTAATGTTGAAGAGCATGAAGGCAATGATACCCAGGATAATCCGTCACAAGAACACATTGAGGATGATGATGATATGGATGACTTGGACCAGAATCCTTTAGAACATCTGCACACTAGATATCAGGCACAAATGCAGACCCGTGTACAGCTAGAAGAAGGCCGGTCGTCTCGAAAGTAGCAAAAAGCCGACAGAACGACAAACACAACTACATTAACTGAGGATGAGTTACAAGAACTTGCCAACGCTGTGGATAAATTTGCGTAGGATATCCTCACTATTCTAAAGGAACAACAAGTAAGTACTGCTACCCAATTCTAAGATCACCTCAATAAGCTGACAACAACCATTAACGATGTCAAGGACACTATGGAGGCTGAAAGGTATGGTGTTGATCCCTGCATGCCACTAATTACACCAACGTTAGTACCGCTGATCAAAGTGTTGATTCAGAAGCAGGCACTAGGAGTGAATGAATAGACAAGCGTAGGTCCTGGTGACAACAACACTGAGATAGAATTATCCAAGCTGCTATTGGAGGAAGTCTATAGAATTCAATAGGAAGCCACAACCAAACTTCAACTAAGGAAAAACATTGTTGCTTACCAGGAAACAAAGCAGCAAAGGAAGGGCAAACTATGCAAGGTTCTATTGGAAGGAAAGGATCGGGAACTATAGGAGTGCATCAACCTCTTAGCCGAGAAGGAGTAGGAAATATTAGCTCGTGAACAAAGATGTATGACATTGGTGGATTCTATTAAGAATTCCATTGCAGCATTCCCACCAGGGGCTGGGAAAGAGGATGAAGACTCCCTGGCTAAAGTCGCAAGGCTTGTGAAGATCGCACAAGATATTTAGCACCAAGTAGAAGATCTGCAAGCACGACAAATGCCAAGCACACCCCCAGAGGTGCTGGTGGAAAGAAAAAGAGCAGTGTCTGAAGTTGCTGAGAAAATCAAACAAGGAGAGGCACTCTGCACAAAGGACGCAGACACTGTTGCGACCATTTGGTAAAAATTTCTCAAAGATGAAACAACTGAGAAAATAAGGCATAGTGTGCGAGAGGAAAATGAGCACATCGGTGCTCCAAAGACAGAAATGCGGAAGCTGCCCCTCCAGCAAAAGGTCATTAAGAATGCAGAAATCAAAAGCCCGTAGCAGGAAGTGTAGACCCTTTGCGAGCAATAAAAAGTTAAAGAAGCTGAGGTTGAGGCATTCCAGTAGGAAGCTGAGAAGCTTATAGGAAATATTCAGCTGGTACAGCAGAAAATTCAAAGCATAGTGCAATCCATAGTGGAGGAATCCTTGGAACATTCCCATTTCGACTGTGTGGAGTAGTTGGCTGCGCAAGCAGAGGAAGCTATAGTGAAAGTTTCCAAGGTTGAAATAATGGTACAGGAATTCCAAGACAAGGTCTGTACTACCACATAGCCTAAGCTAGCACCAGAAGCTTAAAATCGTGCATGAAAATAAAGGCAACGCAAAAAAAAAAATTGAAATTTTGGAATTTTGAAATTTTGGAGGCAACCATAGCGCAGCATGTACGTAACAATGATGTGCAACTAGAAGTAGGATTTGCACGGAAATTATGATGCACATTAAATCTGCCACCAAACTAGTTATCAAACAAATGATGGCAAGTCCACGACAGCTGGCTAGTACTGACAGACCATTAAATGCATCAATACTCAACAGAGATTTGGCGCTTGTGACAGGACATCACTACAAGCAGATCAAGTTTGGGGAACTCTATAACAATGGACATCCAGCTCATCAATACTTGATCATGACTATCAGTGCCCAGAAGTGACAACACCAATAATCATAGAAAATCTAAGAAGAAAATTTTGTACACCAGATGAAGGTCTTGTCCTAATGATGCACCTGGATAAGCCTACATGAAAGATGACTCGATGTGATTCCTATAATATCAGAGCTCCCTTGTAGCAAGCATACATCACTGATTCATGTTGATCAACCACCAGATGCAGTTACAAATGGGTTGGGGAGTTTCATGCTAAGCAGCCTTGTGGGCTAAAGTTGTTGTTGCAACTTTCAGTGTGTCGAGTATATCCAAAGATAGAAAGAAGGAAGATGGTGATATTCTCCTAGTTAATTTGACCCAGCTAGAAGTAACTAGAGAATTCATCCTTGGCTATTAGTAGATCAGTATATTAGTAGTCATGTCTGTGGCACTAGAGCGGACTCCAATAGGGACCAGAGTTCTAGCCCAATTTGACAAACTCTGTGGGGTCCAAACCAGAGTCCCTGTCATCTTTCACAAATTCTGTAGGGTTGGCGAGCGGGCTCATTTCCATCAATCTAGGTGGGAGCTCCTTCTATCAAGGAATAAGGGAAAGGCCGCAGGGCCAATTACGGCTTGTAATCTATGCTGCTCAGGTGAAATTTGTCAAAGTTTGGAAAATCACTCATCTCCACCACCCTGGCTAGCATGGATTTTCTAGTTTTCAATATGGAAAACTCTTCAAAGTCCATATCTATGGAAAAAAAGGGTGGTGAAGAGAAAAATGCAGAAGAGATGAAATCGAGGAAGAACAACAAGAGAGCAAGCCACAGCAAGACACAACAAGCACACATAAAAATCCAGGAGCATGAGAATGGCGGAAGAACCAAGGCCACTTGGATTGCTGTGTCAGAATGGGACACTAACCACCTTTGGTGAAATTGGAGACGGACTATGATAATATGATGAAAGATTCCCAGAGCAACAACAACATTCCTTTTCATAGGGATCTTGGTCCCAATAAGTGTTAGATTTTTATCATTCAAGCTAGCATTATCTTAAGATCTTTACCTGAGAGAATAACAAGCACAACAATCAAACATAAGAGACAATGAACACAAAGTTTTTCCTCAGGGAAACCATAAAGGAGAAAACCCCACAACTTCCTCAGAGATAGAATCAGCACCAAAAGAAAAACCCCAAAAATAGTAAGATGATCTCCTGACAATAGTAGTCTCTCTCTCTCTTGTCCCAACAACTTCTTATCTCCCATTTATGCACTGCAACTAAGTGTGAGTGAATGTATAATAAATAGAGAGGCTCAATCTCTATCTATACTAATTCCTGACTTGATAATAACTCACTAGGGCCAACTTCTTTAGGAGAGTCTAATAACCCTAGGGCCCCACAATTTCGGGGAATTTAACCCTTGATCAATAGGAGGTTTACCCACAATGACGTTACATGACTTGTTTACATTATTCAATCTCCTGATAGGAACATCGGGGCATGACATGACTCAACCAATTCCCGGATTAAACATTGGGGTACAATACATAAGATATACAAGTGAATACATTCCAAAGTTACAATTACATCAACACTCCCTCTTAACTAGGAAGGTATTCTCTCGACACAAATGATCAGCACAAGTCTTCTTCTCGTATCATCTAGATCATCATCGAGTTCTCATCATCTTCATCTGGATCTCAAACATCACTTGATCTGGATCATCATCACTCGATCTAGATCATCACTCGATCTGGATCATAACTCGATCAAGATCATTACTGGTCATCATCATGGGTGCTATCTCTTGATTCTTCTCATCACAGGAAGTTCTACAGAGCCAACCCTTTTTCATGCTGGTTGTAGGTCTATCCTCCAAGTAGGTCTTCATCTTCTTCAGCACTTAAATCTAACTAAGTCAGAAAGGCCCTCCTAACACTTACATATTACCATGGTCGGAAACTCATCACAAACCATGTCAGAAGGATCAACACTTATATCTTACCATGATAGGAAATTCATCACACATCATGTTAGAAAGAATCTACACTTACATCTGACCATGATAGGAAACTCATCACACATCATGTCAGAAAGGCTCTACATTTACATCTGACCATGATAGGAAACTCATCACACATCATGTTAGAATGGCTCTCAGTCCTAGACTAAAATTCCTAGTAACTGACCAGGTGCCTCCATTCTCCTAGATAATGGCATCTCAACACTTAAGTAAGCTTCAGTCCTAGACTGAAATTCCTGGTAACTGACCAGGTGCTTCCATTCTCCCAGAGAATGGCATCTCAGCACTTAAGCTGAGCTTCAATCCCAGACTGAAATTCCTGGTAATTGACCAGGTGCCTCCATTTTCCCAGAGAATGGTATCTTATCTCTTAAGCTGAGCTTCAGTCCCATACTAAAATTATTGGTAACTAACCAGGTGCCTCCATTCAGAGAATGGCACTCAGTGCTTATATCTGATCATGTGAGAGCACATCTCATAGTCACCTCAGAATGGCTCAACACTCACATCTGACCATGGAAGGAACCAATCCTCTCACCATGATAGAATGGCTCAGCCCTTACATCTGACCATGGAAGAAACTAATCCTCTCACCATGTTAGAATGGCTCACAGATTCATCACTTCCCCCTAGAGGGAACCTCGATCTGGAGAACACCAAGCTTCTACCTGAAGTATTCAAACTTCACTCTGGCCAATGGCTTAGTCAACACATCATCTATTTGTTTGTCCATCAAAACATATTGGAGCTTCACTGTCCTCTCTGCACCATATCCCTGATATAGTGATATTTGATCTCGATATGCTTTGAATTGTCATGGAACACTGGTTTCTCATACAACTTCACACAACTCTGGTTGTCGCAATATATACAAGTAGCATCCAACTAGAGATAAAATAAATCAGATAGCATCTTCCTCAGCCATACTGCCTCACAACTAGCTGAACAAGCTACGACATACTCTGCTACAACTATACTCAGTGCCACGAAATACTGTTTCCTGCTAAACCAAGAGATCAAACCTGATCCCATACTCAAGCAGCACCCTGAAGTGCTCTTCCTATCAATGGCACTGCCTGCCCAATCTGAATCAACATAACCTTCTAGGTTAATATTCTGTTTCACCTCACTTGAGCCCATAATCAACTATACCCCTCAGGTACCTCAGAATATGCTTTGCAACAATCAAGTGAACATGTCTCGGATCCATTAGGAACTAGCTCCGAGTGTTCACAGTAATGAAAATAGCTGGTCTCATATTCGTCAAGTACATCAAGGACCCAATCATCTACTGATACATCATAGCATCAACCACTTTTGATGAAGCATCACTTAATAGCTTTAGGTTCAATGCCATAGGTGTGGCCATGGCCTTGCAATCCATCATATTGAATGTCTTTGGGATCTCTATCACATACTTCCCTTGTCCCAGGGAAATTCCATCTACATTCTTCCAGACCTGCATGCCTAGAAAATAGTGCATCATGCCCAAGTCCTTCATTTCAAACTCGAAAGCAAGCTACCTCTTCATATCAACAATCAAATCATCCATACCTGTTACAAATAGATCATCTACATACATTAGGAGTATCCCTGGGTTACCATATTCAACCTTGTAGTTAATGTTGGAATCTACTTTACTCTTGGTAAAGCCCAAATTGGATACAAAGCTATCAATTCTGCCGTACCATGTCCTTGGTTCCTGTTTTAACCTGTACAGGGATTTATTTAATATACACACATGAGACTCCCTGTCATGTGTCTCAAAACTGAGTGGCTACTCAACATATACTTCCTCTTGCACTACACCATTTAAGAAAGAAGTCTTGACATCCATCTGGTGTATCTTCCATTTCATCACTGCAGCCAGAGAAAGTATTGATCTGATGGAAGTGTATCTAGCTACAGGTGAAAATTTTCCTTCATAATCTATTCCTTCTTTTTGGGAGAAGCCATGAGCCACAAATCTTTCTTTATATTTCTCTATGCTGCCATCTGTAGCATGCTTGATCTTCTGGATCCATTTGGAAGTTAGAACAGACTTCCTTTATGGTCTTGGGACAAAGTCCCAGACATCATTCTTCATGATCGATTGATACTCTTCGATCATAGCATCCTTCCATTCTTTCCTTTATATCGCTTCTTCATAGTTGGAAGGTTATTTATAGATGAAGTCACATAATAAGGCTACATAACCGGAGCGGGACCTAGTTCTTTTCTTTTCTCTGTGATTTTCTTCTGGAGCCCCATATCTTTTTGCATCTTGGATAGCTTCTTGTACCCAAGCAGGTTTCCTCTTGTGAGGATTCTTCTGCTGAGGTGGATCTATAGGTTCTTGAGGTTCTTATAATTCTTGATCTTCTTCTTGAATTTCTTCGTTCATGGTTGTGTCATGAATTCTGGGTACTTCTGTTTCTTCATGTTCTTTAGCAGGTCTCTTTTTGGATTTTTTCTAAGCTGAGTCTTCGTCAAATGTTACATCCCTGCTGATGTCGATCTTCTTGACTCCTGAGAAGTATATTCTGTAAACCTTTGATTTTTTAGAGTATCCCACAAACATACCTTTCCTTCTTGAAGGATCTAACTTTGTCCTCTTTTCTTTTAGAATGTGTATGTACACTGGACATGTTGGGGCGTGCACCTTAACGGTCCCTAATTTTGGTAACTCCGCAGTTTTTGTGGAATTTGTAAGCGGAGTTACAACTCAAAACAGTCTTAGGGGTGTCGGGGTTGAATAAAAACCTTCTTTTTGTAATAAACCCATGGTTTAAGTCCAGGGTTTATGGTTCAGGGTTCCCATGGTTTAAGCCCATGGTTTTGTAATAAGTGCACTATAAATAAGAACTCTTGTAAAGAAGTCAGTTTAGGATTTTGAGGTAAGATGAATTGACACGAAGCTAAGGCTTGTTTGTAAGAAGGTTAAGTCCCAGCTGTGTGCGTGGACGACCTCTGTAGTTGTGTGTGCAGAGGGTTTTGGGATATTAAGGAAATCCGCAGCTGTGTGCGCAGAGGCCTGCAGCTGTGTGCACGGATTTGAGGGCTTGAAGGGATTTGCAGCTGAGTGCGTAGATCAGAACTATGGTTTTTGTAAAGAGTTGAATAAAACACAGTTCTATGGACGTAACCCCTAAACTGGGGGTGAACCACATTATATCGTGTGTTGTGGTTTTTGTTGTGTTGTCATTATGTTCTTTTATGCATTGATAAATATATAACTAATAAGTAAAATCACTGCTAAATACTAACTTCACTGGAATTCCCAGTAAAGGGTTAAGCAAGGAACTGTTTGTTTATCTAACCGCGAAGCTAAATAAGTAACTATTAAAGCTCTGCATTTTATGATTATAATTGTTAGAAGCTAAAGGTACAGTAATATCCCTCTTCTGCTTGCAGAAACCTGATTTTGTGGCACCCCATAGCTGTTTCGGGTGAGATTGCAACCTGTTCGCAGGTTGTTGCCGAAAGGGCCAACACTATGGGTCTTTTGTTGGTGCGAAGTTAATGGTATAAAGCCCGGGTCTGCCCTATATCCCAACAAATTGGTTCTGTTTCCAGTTGAACTCAGTATCTGTTTAAGAGGGGTTGATGTCATACCTCGAGGGCTATGTTTTGGAGACCCTTAGTGAAATAAATCGGTGATTGGATTGAAGAGACTTATTTGAACTTTGCTGTACAAGAGAACAAAGATCCGCATCGTAGTGCAAATGAATTTTTACAAAGGTATGTTTTTTCTGACGTATATGAAATTTTCTTTGGTAGTATCCACATAGAGTTGCACCAGTGGTTATCCAGGTTAACAGAGAGAAGGACGAACTTCCAAGAACGTCAGTTTCCTGATTGGACCCCCACAAGAATTAATATACTGAAAAGGGTGAACAACGAGATATCCCGCGCTGTTGATTTCTGGACAATGCGAACCCTTGAAGCATTTGTGACGGAGTTCGCCATTGACACAAGTACATCCTTCAGCGAAGCCGAATGGCAGTTCTTCAAAGGACCAAGGGGTAAGTACTTGAATTCATTTAGTTTGAGAATTAAAATGGTATTGGCTGAAAAAGGTATATTGCTCATTGAATTAGACTGTTAGATTTAGCACTACTAACTTATGTTTGCAAGTGAAAGTACCTTCGACGAGCAAAGTGGTTTGCTGCGAAGTGCCAAAAGGTACAAGAGAAATTTTGAGTCCTATACCCTAGGTCAGAATACCGAGTCTAACCCCGTAAGTCCAGCAGTCTCAGATCTCGAAGAAACCCCTTCTGTTGGAAACCCTCTGGTAACCCCGTAGTGAATACCTATTATCCCTGAGAACCCATCGCAGTCTGAAAGTAACCCTAGCTCGAGTATTCCTATCACAGGTCAGTCTACCCCAGTAAGTTCCCCCCCCGCCTACTACCAGTCCCCCTCCCTCCCCCCCTAGACCGGCGATGGCCCATATGAATGACAACATTAAGCTCCCTATTTTCAAAGGAATTGGATCAGAGGATCGAGAACAATTTTGGTTTTTATGCAAAGCAATGTGGACTGCTAAGAACATTATGGATCAAGATACAAAAAGAGCGTAGCTGGTTACTTCTTTTAGAGACCACGCTCTGACCTGGTTCATGAAGTTTTCCAGCACTCAGAACCATGTCTTGGCTGATATAAAAGAAGCAATGATAAAGGAAATTAAGAAACCTAAATCAAAGTCGCAGTGTATCACTGAACTAAAGGAAATCCAACAGAGGCAAGGAGAATCAGTGTGGCACTTTGATCAGAGGTTCAAAGTTCTACTAGATCAAGTCAGTTTCACTATTGGACCAGCACAGTAGAAGGAATGGTTCATCATAGCTCTGTTACCACACATTAGGACTCCACTCATGCAACAGAAGGTTGTAGATCAGCAGGAGGCCTTGGAAATCGCTATGAAGCTTGAAACAGGCCCGGTCAAAGATAATTCTGGTATCGCTCAAATACAAGTGCAGTTGGCAGCGATGGCTCTAGAGATTCGCGATATGAAAAAAGGGAAAGCTATTCGCGAAGAGGTTTGGTGTACATGATGTCGGATAGAGGGTCACGACAAGGAACAGTGTCCTGCGGTAAGAAATTTCCTGAATTCTAGTGCACCAAACCCATTCAACCCTAGTGTTCTATATTGTGAGATCTATAGGACAACTGGCCAGCATCGACCTGAAGACTGCTATCTTTTGCAGAGGTATGTGCAAGTCCCTAAGAACCCTTATTGTAAGTTTTGTAAATCAGTGGGACACAACAAAGATGAGTGTCACATCTTTGACCTCATGAGAGAACGAACTTACAATGCTTATCAGGTACAAAATGATGGCCAAGGCAATGATGGATATGGTTACCGCAGTAGTACATCAGGTCGTGGAGATTTTGGAGGTCGTGGTCATGGTGGTATGGCTGGCAGAGGTCGAGGCCAGGTTGTGTGCTATAACTGTAACCAGGCAGGACATCTCGCTAGAGACTGTCGAAACCCAACTATGACATGTCGATATTGCAGAGCTGTCGACCATGTGATTGAGCAATGCCCGCAGCTGATAGCGAATATTCAAGAAATAAATAGTGCCCCTACTCAGAATATTCAACTGATTGCTGTGGAGCAATGGCCTGTCCCAGCCATTAATGTTGTTACCAGGAGTGGAGCTACGACGAAAGTGTAGAACAAGGAGAAACACCCTGCCGAGGCTAAGGTTCGGAAGGCCCCAGAAAAAATCCCTGGAGAAACACATCAGTAGTACCTGCGCAACAACCTTAGCAGTAGTCGCAGCCGCAAGAAGCTTTGATAGATAAAGTAAGTACACTGTCCTCCTTTTTACAGAGTTGTATGAATCTCTTGAGAAATCAGAATGCTTTAAATGAGTTGCAGAAAGTTATTGCTTCTTGCAAACCTCAGCGAAGTTCTGGTAAGGAAAAAACTGTTCATAGAGTCAGAATAACTGGTAGGGAAATGAGATTGAATGCTCAGATAGGAGAATATGACATGACTGATGTCATCCTAGACCTAGGACCAGAAGTAAATGTCTTCAATAAGCATACATGGGAACAAATGGGAAAACCTACTCTGGAATGGTCCTCTATACAGTTGAGATTAGCCAATCAGCAGAAGATTGTGCCCCTAGGAAGACTCCCTAGTGTATCAGTAGATATTGATGGAGTCAGTAACTTAGCAGACTTTGAGGTAATTGAAATAATTGATGACAACAACCCCTATCCAGCACTACTAGGCATTGAATGGGCAATAGATAATGATGCAGTAATCAACCTGCAGAAGAGACAGATGACTTTCGAAGGGAAAGGACTGAGTGTCATAGTCCCATTGGATCCTTCTCAAGGAGAGAGATACACAGATCCAGTAAGATATGAAGACCAGGATGTTTTGGACCACATCTACAATATCACAGTGAAGGAAGAAGATTATGTTGATCCTACTACCGAAGGTATCATGGATTGGCAGTGTGATAGCTCCTGCATGACAAATTCAGATGATGGCCTAGAGAATTGGCAGAATAGACTGTATGAGCTACATGGCCATCGATGTGCCAGAATTACCTCAGATGGCTTGGCTCACAGACAAGAACCTTACCTGTTTTTGATGGTTTGACAGACCCAGAAAAGTTTATTGTGCAATTCTCAGAGAAGGTACCAAACTCACAGAAAATGGAGAATCTGGATTCAGCATTCAGAGCCACAGTAGCCAGATGGTGGAATGGTCAAAAAAAGTACATTCATAGTTGGGAAGCATGCCAGAAGTCCCTTTGCCTAAGATTCAGGGACCAACCTCAGGAGGTGCAAAGCAGGTTTAACGGTAAAAATAGTCCTCAGGGACATTTGGAGCAATGCTATGAGGCATGGAAGCATGTACCTCATGAATAATGGGTACATAGGTTTGTGCACACCCTGGAACCTATAGCAAAGAACTGGTATTCGGAGGTCGAGCTTTGCCACAGTACTGTAAGTTGGGATTGTCTTGTTGATAGTTTTGTGCTGACATTTTCTATTAATGAGGTTTCTCCTTCTTTGGAAGTAGCTATGAGGTTGATCCATACTAAAGTATTTGATGATCAAGAAATAGAAAAATACCAACCTGATTGGAAGGCACAAGAAGCCAATGCAGTGGAATGTTATAACCTCGCAATTAATGAGGATGACGATCCGCGCAACATTAACATTCCTAAGTCAGAAGGACACTGCAAAGTACATGGACCAGCAGTTGAGGCACTTGAAGTGACTCAACCCCTAAAGACATGGACCGTAAACATTGGGTCAGAAGAAAACCCTAAGTATGCTACCATTGGAGATTATTGGGATGACGAAATGGTAAGCAAGGTGACCCAACTTCTCCATGAATATCAGGATCTATTTCTGACGAATTTCTCAGAGATGAAAGGTATCCTTGGTGATATAGGAGTGATAAAGATCCCTTTGAAATCTGATGTGAAGCCTCTGAAACAATGCCCTTATAGGCTGAACCCTAATTATAAGGAAAAAGTCCGAATGGAGCTGGATAAGATGCTTGCTGCAGGAATCATTGAGCCTATTGAAGAGTCCGAGTGGGTCAGTCCTATGGTGGTGCAAGAAAAAGAAGACCAAGGGAGAAATCAGAATCTGTGTCGATCTGAGGAAGCTGAATGATGCATGTTTGCATGATCCTTTCCCCACTCCCTTTATAGATGAAGTTTTAGACAATGTTGGAGGTCAAGAAGTGTAATCTTTTACCGATGGATTTTTAGGTTACCATCAGATTAGAATTGCTCCAGAAGATCGACATAAGACAACCTTCGCTACAGAAATGGGATCCTTCCAGTATACAGTTATGCCTTTTGGATTGAAGAATGCACCTGCCATGTTTTCTAGAGTAGTCATCTCTGCTTTTAAGGAATTCATACATAAATTCTTAGAAGTTTATTTTGATTATTGGACTATCTTCGAGTTATTAAAAGACCACAGAGCTATTTTAAGACTTATGCTGGACAAATGTAGACAACATCAGATTTCCTTGAACTTGAAAAAGTGTATCTTCTGTGCCCCTTTTGGAATTCTGCTAGGTCACATTGTATGTAAGAAAGGATTGATGATGGATCCTGTGAAGATAGCCATTATTGCGAACCTGCCACCTCTAAAGTCTGTTAAACAACTGCGCACTACGCTTGGTCATACTGGTTATTACAGGAAATTCATTAAAGGATATGCTCAGATAATAGCCCCTATGGAAAAGTAGTTGAAGAAATATATTAGGTTTGAATGGACACCTGAGTGTCAAGCAAGCTTGGATATTTTGAAGGAAAAGATGGTAACTACCCCTATCTTAGTATTCCTTGATTGGAATAAGGAGTTTCATGTGCATGTCGATGCATCCTCCATTGCTCTGGGAATAGTATTGGCTCAGTCAGGTGAAGGTAATATCGATCACCCTATTTCTTTTACAAGTAGAAAACTGTCCACAGCAAAAAAAAATTATACTACTACAGAACGAGAAGGTTTAGCTATGGTTTATGCATTACAGAAGTTTCGACATTATCTTTTAGGATCTCATTTTAAGATGTTCATTGATCACTCTGCTTTGAAGTATTTGGTTAACAGGCCTATGCTAGGTGGAAGGGTATGCAGATGGTTGATTATGTTTCAGGAATATGACTTTGAGATCATAGTCAAACCTAGAAGACTGAACCTAGGTCCTGACCACTTGTTGAGGCTTGAGTCAGGAGAAGAGCCCATTAGTTTGGACGTAGGTCTTTTTGATTCCCAGTTTTTTTCCATCCAGATGGTTGATGATTATTTCCAGGATATTGTTCAATATTTGTCTACAGGTTTTGCACCTGTTGAAATGACAACGCAGTAGAAGAAACAGCTGGTGGTTAGAGAAACCGACTTTACCTTAATAGCAAGACAGCTATATAAGATGGGACCAGATAAAATACTGCTCAGATGCATCCTAGAGCATGAAAAGCCATTAATTTTGGCTACGGCACACTCTGGCGCAGCAGGAGGTCATTACGTAGGAAAAGCTACAGCACAGAAGATTCTGACAGCCGGACTGTGGTGGCCCACAATTCATAAGGATGCAAGAGAATATTACCACAGCTGCAACATTTG
>LPNX010891381.1:129240-219671 GCA_001517045.1 Pseudotsuga menziesii | reverse complement strand
GGAGGGATGAGATGCCTCTAGTTCTGCAGGTAACTTTACAACCCTTTGATAAATGGGCTATTGATTTTGTTGGACCTATCAATCCCCCTGCAAAGAAATTCGGAGCAAGATACATTATTGCAGCAACTGACTACCTTACTCGTTGGGCCAAAGCTCAACCAGTCAAGACCTGTAGTGCTGCTACAGCCACAAAGTTTATCTTCGATAACATCTTGTCAAGCTTTGGGTGTCCTAGAATTCTTATGAGCGATCAAGGATCACATTTCTTAAATAAGACTATTGAAGTATTGACTGAAGAATTTCAAGTATATCATCAGAAGAGTACTGCCTATCATCCTCAAGCAAATGGAACTATCGAAGCCTTTAACAAGATCCTTGAACATGCTCTGACAAAGGTTTGCAATGCTAACAGAAATGATTAGGACCTTAGAATTCTAGTAGTACTATGGTCTTATAGAACCATCTGCAAGAAGTTGACAGGCCATACACCTTTTAGGTTGGTTTATGGACAAGAAGAAGTCATGCCCATGGAGTACATTGTCCCTATCCTCAAAATATCTGCTTTTACAGAGATGGATGACCTAGATATGATGAAAGAAAGGCTGGCAAAGATACTAGAACTTGAAGAGGACATATTCATTGTAGGGTTCCAGCAGCAAGTATAGAAAGCTAGAGAAAAAGCATGGCATGATAGACACATTAAGAAGAAGCAGTTCCAAAATGGTGATCTTGTGCTTTTATATGACAATAAATTCATGAAATTCCCTGGGAAGTTCAAGACACATTGGAAAGGACCATACATAGTGCAAAGAGTTACTGATGGTGGCGCAGTCCAGTTAGCTAAATTAAATGGAGAAATTTTACCTTCCATGGTGAATGGAAGTAGGTTAAAGAAGTACAGGGACAAACCGGGACCCCTTAATCAGGAGTAACAGCATGAAGGACAATCTAAGTACCAAGAATAGTTGGAATTGGGTACTAGACTATAATGAAGTTGTTCTCAAAGCTACAAAGTGTTGCATACTGTCAAAGTCTGAAGGTTGAAGTTTGGTTGCCATATAGGTCAGGATGGGTCGAAGGTGAATATTATGTCGAGGGTACTCATTGAGGCGAAGCTGAGTTAGTGGTTGTATCAAAGA
Organism: Pseudotsuga menziesii; assembly: GCA_001517045.1. Lineage (NCBI taxonomy): Eukaryota > Viridiplantae > Streptophyta > Pinopsida > Pinales > Pinaceae > Pseudotsuga > Pseudotsuga menziesii. The sequence goes on along the minus strand of LPNX010891381.1, from coordinate 218,532 downwards.
AGAAAAGTGTGTTGCAGCCTAAAACGTGACTGACGGGACAAACTCGACTTGGCGGTGTTAGCACGTGAACTGCTTGTCATGATGAGATTTTGGGAAAATCTAGCGTCGTGTGGACCAGACTTACCGCCGTTAATCTATCGGATCTAGTGTCATTAATGCACCATGATGACAAATTTTGTTGCAGGACTCTATAAGAAGCTACATCGGCCTCTGACTCCTGCATTGTGCACTTCTTTGAGTTTACAGTTAGTACCATGTCGAATGATTGCGAAGTATAGGAATTGTTACGAGAGTTCAGGGAGAGAGGTCTGCAGAACATTATGATCAGTCCTCCTTACAAGGAGGCGTCTCTAGCGCCAAAGCAGCCAATGCAGATACAATCAACCAGAAAGAAATTTAAGGTAGAAGTTCGCTCTAAGTGGAATGAAGAAAGTCACAACCTCTCAGGAAAGACTCAGGAGGATCCCAAAGAATGGAGGCATGATGTTTGTCTTATGCAAAATTTCAATGGCATGCAAACATAGGGGCACTGCCTGTTAAGGACCCAAAGCTGTAGATGGTCAAATGTTCAATAGGACATGAACGAGAGGCAGTTCAAAGCATGGGGTCGCTGATGGAAGGCCCAATGACCCCCATGACCACCATAAATATGACGGAGGCAAACAACAGCATAAGAGATGGATGTATTCTACTAAGGATGAAAGGATGAAGGATCAAGCAAGCCGCAGCCATGGTAGCAGTCAGCCATAGCAAGCTGTTTTTTGTCTTCACCAACAAGATTCTCCCACTTGAAAAATAGTAGAGTGTCCTGGGACGAGACACTGGTGAGTCTTAGGGGCCTGTTGGGGCACGCACCTTAACGGTCCCTAATTTTGGTAACTCCATGGTTTTTGTGAAAGTTGTAAGAGGATTTATGACTCAAAATAGTCTTAAGGGTGTCAAGGTTGAGTAAAAACCTTCTTTTTGCAATAAAACCATGGTTTAAGTCCAGGGTTTAGGGTTTGGGGTGCCCATGGTTTAAGCCCATGGTTTTGTAATAAGTGCACTATAAATAAGCACTCTTATAAAGAAATCAGTTTAGGCTTTTGAGGTAAGATGAATTGATGCGAAGCTAGTCTTGTTTGTAAGAAGGTTAAGTCCCAAATGTGTGCATGGACGACCTCTGCAGCTGTGTGCGAAGAGGGTTTTGGGTGATTAAGGAAATCTGCAGCTGTGTGTGCAGAGGCTTGCAGCTGTATGCGTGGCTTTGAGGACTTGAAGGGATCTGCAGCTGAGTGCGCAGATCAGAACTGTGGTTTTTGTAAAGAGTTGAATAAAACATAGTTCTATGGATGTAACCCCTAAACTGGGGGTGAACCACGTTATATCATGTGTTGTGGTTTTTGTTGTGTTGTAGTTATGTTCTTTTATGCATTGATAAATATATAACTGATAAGTAAGATCACTGCTAAATACTAACTTCGCTGGAATTCCCAGTAAAGGGTTAAGCAAGGCACTGTTTGTTTATCTAACTGTGAAGCTAAATAAGTAACTATTAAATCTATGCATTTTATGATTATAATTATTAGAAGCTAAAGGTACAGTAATATCCCTCTTTTGCTTGCAAAAACCTGATTCTGTAGCACCCCATAGCTGTTTCGGGTGATACTACAACTTGTTCCTAGGTTGTTGCCGAAAGGGCCAACACTGTGGGTCTTTTGTTGGTGCGAAATTAATGGTATAAAGCCTGAGTTTTCCCTATAGCCCAACAGGACAGTCGAATATTCTGAGATGGCTGACTTCTGGTTTCTTTCCAGAAAAAGACTTCTTTAGGTGTCTTGTTCTTGAGTACTATGTTTGGAGTACAGTTCTGTACATACACCGTTGTTTTGGAAACTTCTACCCATAGATGCATGGGAAGATATTGATCATGAAGCATGGCCCTTGCAGCTTCCATGATCGTTCTATTATTCCTTTCTGCAACCCCATTCTGTTGTGGATTATATGGAGTGGTTAACTCCCTCTTAATCCCAGAATCTTTGCATAAATCTTTGAATTCATTCGATGTGAATTCTCTGCCATTATCTGATCAAAAGTCTTGATCTTCTTTTCTGTGTGGTTCTCGATCAAGGATTTGAATTCCTTGAACTTGCTGAATACTTCATCTTTGTTCTTCATAAAGTATATCCATTTCTTTCTAGGAAAATCATCAATAAAAGAAACATAGTATACATACCTGCTTAATGAACTGGATGACATCGGACCACGTACATCGTAGTGGATGATTTCCAACATTCCTTTTTCCTTTCTCTCGCTACTTGGAAATGTCTTCTTTGTATTCTTTCCTTTCGCACATCCTTTGCATACACCTTCATTATTTGTCTACATTTCTGGAAGTCCTTTAACATATTTTCTCGCAAGTGGTAGTGCTCTGTATTGCACATGTGCAAGCCTTCTCTACCAAATTTCATTTGGTTCTACCAAGTCATGAACCAAAGCTTGTTCTAGTTGTCCCTTCAATTTGTATAGACCTCCTTCTTGTTACCCAATCACTATTGCATCATCAATAGTCTTTCCCTTTGTCCACATAATAACTTGGCCATTTACAAAAGCAACCCTCATGCCATTTGCATCCAATGCAGATATGGAGAGGAGGTTCTTCTTTAGTTCTCGTACAAACAATGCATCTTTCATCTTCATAGACTTTCCAGAGTCTAGCTTATAGGAGGATTCGCCACTACCTTTTATTGGATACTAGTAGTCATCTCCAAGTTTCACTTTGTGGGGTGATTCATGTTCTTATAGTTTCACAAAATATTCTTTGAATCCTGTCATATGTTTGGAAGCCCCGTTGTCTATAATCCAATCATTGCTTCCAAGTGTGATGTTTCCCGTGAGAGCAGAAATCAAAACATATTCTTCATCACTTCCTTGTCTGATTCTCTTTGTGGAAGGTTCATCATCCTCTACAACATGAGCATGATGTCTTCTCTTGTTTCCCTACTTATTGTGAGAGACGTTTTTGTTCTTAGGACATTCTCTAGCATAGTCTCCTTTTTCATCACATATGAAGCATCTGAATCTGGTTCGATTCTTGTTAAATTTATGAGGATGAGAATTCTTACCTTTGTGATAGTTTGTCCTGCTTTTCTTGGAGTGTACTATGAGAGCTTGATCTTCAGTTCCCATCTTTTCTTCTCGAGTTACTATATGAGCTTCTTCTTGTGAGCATTCTTCCCATAGTCTATTGAAGTTGACTAGCTTCTTTCTGGTACAGATCCCTTGAATGAAAGAGTCCCATGTCCTAGGGAGACCATTCAAGGTGGTCATTACAATCTCTGCATTCTCTACTTCGTCATCCACTACTTCAAGTTGTTATTTGATCTAGGAGACCCTTGTGAATGATGACAGTATGGTCTCCGCATTCTGTATCTTCACATTCTTCAACTGGTTCCTCAAAGTCATCTTTCGTTTTATTTTCTTTCCTCCAAATAGTTTGGTCAGGGCATCAAACATAGATTTAGGTGTCTTCAGGGAGGACACCTATGGTAGGAGGTAATCCTTGATTGGATCAGCAGTAATCCTCTTAGCCATGACCAATTTATTTTTGTGTAAGTCCTTAGCCTCATCTCCCTCTGGAACTAGAACCTCTTCATTGATGTAAGAGTCCAACTCATTTTCTTCCAAAACCAGGGAGATCCTATACTTCCAGGCTTAGAAGTTATCATCGCCCTCAAGATTTTCATCAAGCTTGGTATGATGAGACATCTTAAATAAGAACCTCAAATGGAAATACAAAATATTTAGATCTTACCAAGTCAAGATGTCGGAACTGGATCTGGAGCTAAATTTCTGCAGAGCTGGTTTAGGAACAGATTACGGTTTGACTTTCTTGGAGTTCTGCCCAACCAAAAACTTTGATCTTGATCTCTAAAATTCAATTTTTGGGAGGAGATCAATCCAGGCCTGGGCTCACTCAAAAATTCCACTTCTGTGGAAATCCCTAATTTTTGGCAGCAGTGTTGGGTCAAAAACAGAAAAATGCTCAGAATCAGATTCTGCTTCAATAGAAATATGTGCCCTAGAGAGGAGAGTCAGCCCTACCTTCTTTTGCTGAAAATATATGGAGAGAGATTTAAAAATTAGGAAAACCTAGTCTCCGCAGATACATAGTGACTTCTTCTCAGGTTAGCTCTGATACCATGTTATATTTTTATCATTCAAGCTAGCATTATCTTAAGATCTTTAACTGAGAGAATAACAAGCACAGCAATCAAACATAAGAGACAATGAACACAAATTTTTTCCTCGGGGAAACCATAAAGGAGAAAACCCCACAACTTCCTCAGAGATAGAATCAACACCAAAAGCGAAACCCCAAAAATAGTATGATGATCTCCTGAAAATAGTAGTCTCTCTCTCTCTTGTCCCAACAACTTATTCTCTCTCAGTTATGCGCTACAACTGAGTGTGAGTGCATGTATGATACATAGAGAGGCCCACTCTCTATTTATACTAATTCCTGACTTGACAATAACTCACTAGGGCCGAATTCTCTAGGAGAGTCTAATAACCCTAGGGCCCCACAATTGCAAGGACTTTAACCCTTGATCAATAGGAGGGTTACCCACAATGACTTTACATGACTTGTTTACATTATTGAATATCCTGATAGGAACATCGAGGGATGACATGACTCAACCACTTACTGGAATAAAAATTGGGGTACAATACATAATATATACAAGTGAATACATTCCGAAGTTACAATTACATCAACAATAAGAAACACATAGCTTACCTTGTCTTCCTAAGTGAACTCTGAACTTGAACCCCCAATTTCCCATCCTCTAATCGTGCCAAGAAACAAGCTATATCGGTGTGCTAACCTCGCAAAGCACCTAAGTATCAGAAAAAGTTTCCCTGAAGGAACCTGGAAATTTGTTTTGCAAAATATGTCATGCAGGTCATGCCGCTTCATATGTCTCTTGCTTCATGGCCCTAGACAAGCCACATGTGAGTGTTGGGGGCGTGTTGGCATGGGAAAGGGGCATAAGGAGGAAGTTCGCATGCGCAACCAAGTAAAATGCATCACACACGTGATAGATGAAAAGGAAGATCATGAAGGACGTAAAGGGACCACAAAGGTAGAATAGAGAGGTGCACGGTGAAGGAAAGGAAAGCACAAAAGCATGCAGGGGATAATGGCTAGAAAGCGACGTATGCAGAATCCAGATCATGGCCATTTATGGCAGCATAAGTCTGCAGCTACGCATGTATGAGAAGATATTTGTAAGTCAGGATGATAGTGCCTCATGTCAAGTCATGATCACCACAATTGTATCCAGAGGGGTGGCTGATGGTGACGGCTAACAGACTTGGTATGCAGTTGGCCCTCCGTGGTCATGTAAAATAGTATAAATAGGAGGGATGCAATAGTTAGAAGGTTGTTCTGTGTAGTTTTTGTTGATCTTTGTTAGGCATTGTTCATCTTTAGTAGCTTTTAATATAGACTCTATTTTAGGTCGGTTATGCAGTAGTAGTTTTCTATTAAGTGGTAATCCATGGTGAGGGATGCCATTTTTGTTGTAATGTAATATAGATCAGAGAGGAGAAGACTCAGGAAGAGTATAGTAGTGATAGAGGGGCTGTTGAGCCGTGGATATGGCTAATGTGTGAGAAAACCACTAGGAGTAGAAGTAGACTAGAAGAGCGATCCATAGAGCATGAGAACCATAAGTATGAACTTAAAGACACGTCTCAAGATCATTCTACATCCTGCAGACTGCAGGGTGCTATATCCTTTCTCATGCCAGATGAAGAGCACCTTAGTGGTTTTTCCCAGATGGGTTTCCACGTTATCTCTTTTGTTTAAATGAATGGTTGATGTGGTGAATGTTTATGTGTGTTGATGTATATGTAACTTTGGAATGTATTTCACTTGTATTTATTATGTATTACAACCCGATGTTTATTCCGGGATGTACTTGAGTCATGTAATGCCCCGATGTTCCTATCAGGAAGTTCTATAATGTAAACAAGTCATGTCAAGTCATTATGGGTAACCCTCCTATTGGATAAGGGTTAAAGTCCCCGCAGTTCCACGACACTAGGGTTATTAGACTCTCCTAGAGAGGTCGTCCCTAGTAGGGTTTAGTCAAGTCAGGAATTAGTATAAATAGAGAGATGGCCTCTCTATTTAACACACGTCTCATACACACTCAAGGGTAGTGCATAGTTGAGGAAGGAGAAGACATTAGGGCTAGACAAAAAGAGGTTACTACTTTCAGGAGATCACCTTACTCTTTTGGGGCTTTACTTTTGGTATTGATTCTATCTCTGAGGAAGTTGTGGGGTTTTCACCATTTATGGTTTCCCCAAGGATAAACACTGTGTTCATTGTCTCTTATGTTTGATTGTTGTTCTTGTTATTCTCTCAGTTAAAGATCCTAATGTATTTCTAGCTTAATGATAAAAATATAACATTGTATCAGAGCTAACCTGAGAAGAAGACACTGTGCAGCTGTGGGAACTAGGGATTCCTACTTTGTGGATTTATCTCCATATACTTTCAGAAAAAAGAAGGTTGGAGTAACTCTCCTCCCTAGGGCACATCTTTTTGTCGAAGCAGAATCCAATTCTGAGGTTTTTCCATTTTGGACCTAACACTGCTACCGAAAAATAGGGCTTCTCACAGAAGAGGAATTTTTCAGTGAGCCCATGCCTGGATTGATCCCCTCCCAAAAATAAAAGTTAGGGATCAAATTCAAATCATTTGGTTGGAAAAAACTCCAGAAAAGAAAAACCCTAATTTTCTACTGAACCAACACTATAGGATTTCAGCTCCAAATCCAGATTTGACATCTTGACCTGGTAATATATAAATCTTTTGTATTTCCATTTGAGGTTCTCAGTTTAATATGTCTCATCATAACAAGCTTGATGAAAATCTTGAGGGAGCTGATAACTTTCGAGCCTAGAAGTATAGGATCTCCCTGGTCCTAGAAGAAAATGAGTTGGACTCCTATATCAGTGAGGAGGTTCTAGTTCCAGAGGGAGATGAGGCTAAGGCCTTACACAAGAAGAAGTTGGTTATGGAAAAGAGAATAATTGTTGATTCTATCAAGGATCACCTCATACCACAGGTGTCCTCCCTAAAGACACCTAAAGTTATGTTTGATGCCCTAACCAAATTGTTTGAAGGGAAGAACATAAACCAGAATATGACTCTGAGAAACCAACTGAAGAATTTAAAGATCCAGAATGTTAAGACCATCTAGTCTTACTTTACAAGGGTATCTCGGATCAAGTAACAACTAGAAGTAGTAGATGAAGAAGTGGAAAATGAAAATATTGTGATGACCACCTTGAATAGTCTCCCTAGATCATGGGACTCTTTCATTCAAGGGATCTGTGCCAGAAAGAAGTTAGTTATGTTCAGCAGACTATGGGAAGATTGCTCTCAAGAAGAATCTCAGATAGCATCTTGAGAAGAAAATATGGGAAGTGAAGATCAAGCTCTAACAACCCACACCAAGAAAACCAAAAGAGACCATCATCACTCCAAAGGTAAGCCTCATCACTCTAGAAGAGATTGGGCTGATGTTAGATGTTACACATGTGATGAGAAAGGTCATGTATCCAAATTCTTCCCTAACAAAGGGAATTCAATGAAGAAGAAGGGAAACAAGAGAAGACATCATGCTCATGCTGTAGAGGATGATGAACCTTCCACAAAGAGAATCAGATAAGAAAGTGATTCTTCAAGTGATGAAGAATATGTACTGATCTCTGCTCTCATGGGAACTATTTCACATGGAAGCAATGATTGGCTCATAGACAGTGGTGCTTCCAAGCACATGACGGGTTTCAAAGAATCATTTGTTAAACTATCTGAACATGAATCACCTCACAAGGTGAAAATTGGGGATGACTACCAGTATCAAATAAAAGGTAGTGGTGAATCCTCCTATAAACTAGACTCTAGAAAGTCTATAAATATTAAGAATGTATTCTTTGTTCCAGGACTAAAGAAAAACCTCCTCTCCATATCTGCATTGGATGTAAAAGGTATGATGGTTTCTTTCGTAGATGGCCAAGTTTTTATGTGGCGAAAGGTAAAGAGTTTTGACAATGCAATAGTGATTGGGGAACATGAAGGAGGTCTATACAAGTTAAAGGGTCAACCAGAAAAATATTTGGTTCATGACACAGTAGAGCCAAATGAACTTTGGCACAGAAGGCTTGCACATGTGCATTACAAGGCACTACCACTTGCAAGTAAAGTTGTTGAAGGTCTTCTAGAAATTAAAGCAAAACATGATGGGGTCTGCAAAGGATGTGCAGAAGGAAAGAATACAAAGAATACATTTCCAAGTAGTGAGAGCAAAGCAAAAGGAATCTTGGAAATCATCCACTCCGATGTATGCGGACCAATGTCATCAAGTTCTCTAAGCGGGTATGCATACTATGTTTCTTTCATTGATGACTTTTCTAGGAAGACATGGATTTACTTCATGAAGAACAAAGATGAAGTATTCAGTAAGTTCAAGGAATTTAAAGCCTTGATTGAGAACCACACTGAAAAGAAGATCAAGAATTCTCGATCAAATAATAGCAAAGAATTCACTTCAAATGATTTCAAAGAACTATGTAAAGACTCAGGGATTAAGAGGGAGTTTTCCACCCCATATAATCCACAATAGAATGGGATTATAGAAAGAAAGAATAGAACTATCATGGAAGTTGCAAGAGAAATGATTCATGTTCAAGATATTCCTATGCATCCTTGGGCAGAAGCAGCTAGAACAATGGTGTATGTATAGAACCGTACTCCACACAGAGTACTAGAGAACAAGACTCCTGAAAAAGTCTTCTTCGGCAAGAAACCAGAAGTCATCCATCTCATAATATTTGGTTGTCCAGTTTACTTACACATTCCAAAAGAAAAGAGGACAAAATTAGATCCTTCAGGAAAGAAGGGTATATTTGTGGGATACTTTGAAAGCTTGAAGACTTACAGAATATACTTCCTAGTGTTCAAGAAGATTGAGATCAACAGGGATGTAACATTTGACGAAGACTCAGCTTACAACAAATCCAGAAAGAGTTACTGAAGATACTGAAGAAGCTGAAGAACCCAAAACTCATGATACAACCATGAACAAAGAAACTCATGAAGAAGATAGAGAATTTGAAGAACCACAAAGACCTATAGATCCACCTCATGAGAAGAATCCTCATAAGAGGAAACCTGCTTGGGTACAATAAATTATCCAAGGTGTGGAAAGATATGGGGCTCCAGAAGAAAATCACAGAGAAAGAAAGAGGACCAGATCCTGCTCCGGGTATGTAGAATTACTATGTGATTTCATCGATAAAGAACCTTCCAATTATGAAGAAGCGATAGAACAAAAAGAATGGAAGGATGTTATGATCGAAGAGTATCAGTCGATCATGAAGAACAATGTTTGGGATGTAGTCCCAAGACAAGAAGGGAAGTTTGTTGTAACTTCCAAATGGATCTACAAGATCAAGCATGCTACAGATGGTAGCATTGAAAAATATAAAGCAAGATTTGTTGCTCGTGGTTTCTCCCAGAAAGAAGGAATAGATTATGAAGAAAATTTTGCACCTGTAGCTAGATACACTTCCATCAGATCGGTACTTGCTCTGGCTGCAGTGATGAAATGGAAGATACACCAAATGGATGTCAAAACTACTTTCTTGAATGGTGTAGTGGAAGAGGAAGTGCATGTGGAGAAACCACTCGGTTTTGAGACACATTATAGGGAGTCTCATGTGTGTAGATTGAAGAAATCCCTATACGATTTGAAACATGCACCCATGACATGGTACGATAGAATTGATAATTTTCTATCTAGTTTGGGATTTAACAAGAGTAAAGAAGATTCCAACCTTTACTACAAGGTTGAATATAGAAACCTAGTGATGCTCCTACTACATGTAGATGATCTATTTGTAATAGGTATGGATGGGTTGATTGCTGATACGAAGAGAAAGCTTGCTTCCGAGTTCGAAATGAAGGACTTGGGTATGATGCATTATTTTCTAGGTATGGAGGTGTGGAAAAATACAGATGGAATCTTCCTTGGATAAGGGAAGTATGTAGTAGAGATCCTGAAGAGATTTGGGATGATGGACTGCAAGGCATTAACCACACCTATGGCATCAAACCTGAAGCTATTGAGTGATGCTTCATCATATTCGATTGATGCCATGATGTATCATCAGATGATTGGGTCCTTGATGTACCTGATGAACATGAGACCAGATATTTTCTTTGCTGTGAACACCTTGAGCCAATTTTTGATAGATCCAAGACACATTCACTTGATTGCTGCAAAGCATATTCTAAGGTACCTGAAGGGTATGGTTGATTATGGGCTCAATTATAAGAATGATCAAAGGATTAAACTGAAAGGTTATGTTGATTCATATTGGGAAGGAAGTTCCATTGATAGGAAGAGCACTTCAGGGTGTTTCTTCAGTATGGAATCAGGTGTGATCTCTTGGTTTAGCAGGAATAAATCCTGTGTGGCATTGAGTATAGCTGAAGCAGAATATGTTGTAGCTTGTTCAGCTAGTTGTGAGGCAGTATGGCTGAGGAAACTACTGTCTGATTTATTTGATCTCCGGTTAGATGCTACTTGTATATAATGTGACAACCAAAGTTGTGTGAAGTTGTTGGAGAACCCGGTGTTCCATGACAAGTCAAAGCATATCAAGATCAAGTATCACTATATCAGGGATATGGTGCAGAGGGGAGCAGTGAAGCTCCAGTATCTTGATATGGATGAACAGATAGTTGATGTATTGACTAAGCCATTGGCTAGGGTGAAGTTTGAGTACTTCAGGGAGAATGTTGGTGTTCTCCAGATCGAGATTCCTCCCAAGAGGAACTGATGTGTCCGTACTGAGCCCTTCTGACATGGTGAGAGGATTGGTTCTTTCCATGGTCAGATATAAGTGTTGTTCCCTTATGACATGGTGAGAGGATTGGTTTCTTCCATGGTCAGATATAAGTGAGGTGCCATTCTGACATGGTGAGAGAATTGGTTCCTTCCATGGTTGGATGTAAGATTTGTGACATAGTGAGAGGATTGGTTCCTTCCATTGTTAGATGTATTTGTGGATTCCACATCCAGTATGAAAAAGGACTGGCTCTATGAAGACACATCTAGTATGAAAAAGGACTAGCTCTGTGTGGATTCCACACCCAGTATGAAAAAGGACTGGCTCTGTGAAGACTCATCTAGTATGAAAAAGGAGTAGCTCTGGGTGGATCCCACACCCAATATGAAAAAGGACTAGATCTATGAAGACACATCTAGTATGAAAAAGGACTAGCTCTGTGTGGATGCCACACCCAGTATGAAAAAGGACTTCCTCTGTGAAGACTGATCTAGTATGAAAAAGGACTGGCTCTGGGTGGATCCCACACCCAGTATGAAAAAGGACTGGCTCTGTGAAGACTCATCTAGTATGAAAAAGGACCATATCTAAGTGGATGCCACATATAGTATGAAAAAGGACTAGCTCTGTGTGATGATACATCCAGTATGAAAAAGGACTGGCTCTGTAGATGTAAATCCAGCATGAAAAAAGGCTGGCTCTGTAGAACTTCCTGTGATGGGAAGAATCAAGAGATAGCACCGATGATGATTCAGTGATGATGATCCAACAATGATGATCCAGATTGAGTGATGATCTAGATCTAATGATGATGCCCAGTGATGATCCAGATCCAATGATGATGTCCAATGATGATCTAGATCTGATGATGAAGATGACTTGAAGATGAATATGACCTGAAGATGAAGATGAATTGAAGATGAAGATGACTTGAATATGATGAGGACTCGATGATGATCCAGATGATACACATAAGAAGAATTGTGCTGAAAATTGTGTCAAAAGAATACCTTCCTAGTTAAGAGGGAGTGTTGATGTATATGTAACTTCGGAATGTATTTCACTTGTATTTCTTATGTATTGTAACCTAATGTTTATTCCAGGATGTAATTGAGTCATGTCATGCCCCGATGTTCCTATCGGGAAGTTCTATAATGTAAACAAGTCATGTCAAGTCATTGTGGATAACCCTCCTATTGGCTAAGGGTTAAATTCCCCGCAGTTTCGAGGCACTAGGGTTATTAGACTCTCCCATAGAGGTTGGCCCTAGTAGGGTTTATTCAAGTCAATAATTAGTATAAATAGAGAGTTGGCCTCTCTATTTAACACACATCTCATACACACTCAAGTGTAGCTCATAGTTGAGGAGGGAGAAGACACCGGGGCTAGACAGAAAGAGGTTACTACTGTCGGGACATCACCTTACTGTTTTGGGACTTTACTTTTGGTGTTGATTCTATCTCTGAGGAAGTTGCAGGGTTTTCACCATTTATGGTTTCCCTGAGGATAAACACTATGTTCATTGTCTCTTGTGTTTGATTATTGTGCTTGTTATTCTCTCAATTAAAGATCCTAATGTATTGCTAGCTTAATGATAAAAATATAACAATGTGATTGATTACTATTTTCTTTCAGTATAATGTTGAATGTTGCTTGAATCTCTATTATTATCCTGCAATTGGTAGATCAATGATCAAAATGCATTGTTGAAATGAACCTATATATATCGGTCTGTATGATTGTTTTTTTTAATCTCAAATTAAGTCATAGAGCCAATTGATGTGAATCAACTGCGCCGCACAAGTTGTGTCAGTTACGAGGTGGAAAGGAAGGTCAAGTCGTGCATGATGACATTTATTTATGCTCAGTTGTGTAGAAATGACTCCTATGTCTAGCCATACTGCTGCCTTCGTTGAGTTCCTTAGCTACGAGCCAAGGGACTATAATCCCTCAACAATTGCAGAAACAGGGCTTCGATGGTTACCCATCTATGAGATATCTCAAGTGATACTGCACTTGCTTTCACAGGTGTTGCCAATGGGGCTTACTCTATTGGGCTAGTATCTCGAGTAGTTGTTGGATCGGTGGCCTGCGTAGAACTTTGGTTGCGTGAGTTGGGATAAGTGGAAAACAAATATATATGGACCACTGGGCTCAACCACACATATGTCTGTTGAATAAAAAATGTGTCCTTCCTTGGGTATGTGTGTTTCACTAAAAAGCACCTTTCTACATGGTTTCTAGACTAGAAAAGGATTTTATATCCTTTCCATGCTTTTCCTTTTCTACAACCCTCGTATATCCTAGTAATATTGTTGTATGAGGGGACTTGGAGAAGGGAAACTTTGTACTCCCCACCTTCCATGGAATGGGTTCTCCTACAGGTCATACATTGAGGGGTGTCTTCCACCTCCTCACCACCTTAGATAAAGTTGGAAAGTATATGGAAAGTAGATTTCACAAATGAGGTGATGAAGACTTTGGACACCCGCCACCCCATCACGAGCATTAGCTCTGAGTGGTTGTCGCTGAACACAGTCACCATGTACAGGGACTTTCAAATCTATGACCTCTTTTGGGGTTTATGGGGAGACACTCCTAGGATAGGAAAACCCAGGCACCGCACAACTAGAGGTATAGCTATCCAGAAACATTCAAAGTGCTTCACATCTAGGCCCTGATTGTTGGTGCTTTCCTGGTGTGAAAAACCAGTATGATAGATGAGCATGGAATCAAGCTCACCAACCATAAACACCCCGAGACTGACAAGGTTATCAAAGCATATCTCCATTTCAATTTTTTTAGAATTCTCAGAATCTCTTATCAGAATAACACTTCAAGCATTGTCTCTAATTACTGATTCATCTTATGCATCTTAATCAACCTAGGAAGGTGGTGTTTATATAGGGTGATGAAGATGAATATGGATACAGAGATGACTGGTCATCACAATGGAATCATGAGTGGAAATGTGGGCAGGGATCTCTATTTTCTGCTGAGAATCTAGTCATGTATCCTCCTTTGATGTTGCATTGTTGTCCACATGGATAGCGGTGTTTGGACGTGACATTATTTTCCTTTTCACTTATGCTGATGGTGATGTTTTAAACAGTTTCGGCTAGTCGCATCCCTTTGCTTCATGTAGAGGCTAGGTTTGTCACTTCAATTATCTGAAATTAATGATCTCCCACTGTTTTCTATGCATGCCACATGCAGAATCTCTGGAGTCGGGAAGGTTGGTGAATTGGTGATGCTTTGGACATGATATTAAACTAAGGCATGTCACAAATGGATTCGAGGGATATGATTATTGGTCAGCTGGTAAGTGAGGACATCCTTTCTGTACTAGACCTGACAAGGACACCACCTTTACCAGGTTGAATGGCTCCAAAGTCACCAGGGATCAACTTTGAAGGGAAGGTCTCATTTTACTTTGAAGGGCTATGAGAAATCGAACCCTTCAATGTTGACATTTAAAAATAAATCATTCTTTTCATTTGAAAATTCAAGTGTTAAAAAAAAATTCATTATTTATTAAAAACATTGTATAGGAAAAAAATGACAATAAGAAGAAATCCCAAGTGATTCAACATTTACATGGAATTAGTGAGGTAAACCATGTACATATGATTTATGACTTCCAGATTCTTTTTATGAGGATTACTCAAGAGTTAGTATAGAGGAGGAGAGACTAAAATATAGGTTGAGAATGAAGAACATGTAACGGTGATGGAACATGAGATTGGGAAAAATCCCATTTATAAAGAGATTGATGCACTTGTTTTGTTAATGTGAACATAGCCATAACCATTAGGAAGTATTGGTTTTTTTTATTGCATGTTCTTTGGCCTATTTATTTTTTGAAGGGAAATTTTTGTTTCCTATCATGCTAAAGTGATTAGAGTAGTTGAGAACTACTCACAACCTTATCTGAATGCATAATATGAAATAAGGGGTGAAAGTAGGCTCATGGGGTACTAAAGCTTATTTCTGTCTAGAATTGTTTTGAGAAGAGCTCCACTATTAGAAATACTATGTTACAAGGCCAAAAGAGATCAGGAATCAAATCCCTAACATTAATAACAAAAACTAAAAAGATGATGTTTGTCGAGTGCCAACGTGTCCACCTAAAACTAGTGTAGTTCTAACATTGTACATCCCTGGGAGATTTAAAATAGTTGATCCTTGTTGTAACCACTTGATCATTTCAATAACCAATGGTTTAAATAAACAACATAAAAGTAAAAAAATTAGAAGAATAAATTTTCCATGACTTTTTACCTTACCTGTTTTGAAATGAACTTTTCTACATGCTATTAAAAGTATTGTATTATTATCTTTCCAACTAAATAAGTTTTCTAGGATCCACATTTCCATTAATGGAAAAAAAAAGTTACAAATACCATCACAAACCTAATTGATATGTTTGTCCATATGGACACAGTTCATGAGTAACTAGTCATTCAATTTCAAACTCCACCTAATCCCTAAGCATCGTTTTCGCCATAATAAACCTAAGTATTAGAAGACTTGAAAATTTATCTTTTAAACTTTAGTCTTGAGTATACTAACATCTATATGTCAAATGAGAGGGATTTATATGGATTCTCATTTCTCTTTTAAAAACTCGATGCATATAATTATTATTCAAACACATTGAAAAAATTATCCTTAAAACTTCAATGTGGGTCTTACTAGTATTTGGATCTCACACGAGAAGAAGTTTGAGAGGGATTCCATACTTATATTTTCAAATTTTGATCTTATATTTATGTGAAAAGGTGAGAAAAAAACAAGGACTATTATATACTATAATATCTTTGTGAACCTTATAGATTCAAAAATGTTTTTTTGACAAAAAACATATTTACAATCTCTTCTCTTAAATTATGGGTTGATAGGTTGGATGAGTGGTATCCAAAGTAATTGTAAACTCCATTTCATATGTCGACATTACTAACCTTTATCAAAATTCATCATCAAGACAATGAGTCGATTTGAGTAACGAATAAATATTTATTAATATATCTTTAACAACACATTTCAAGAGAAAATTAGGAAATTGATAATGTTGACTACATAACTAAGACCAAACCCAAACCCTAAAAATGTTAAGCTAGATAATAAGGAAGTCTAAGTTGTGATTAAAACAAACACCCTAAATATAGAGACACACATAGATACACCATTATTATTATTCTAGCTAATGAAATTCCATACATATATAAAGTGGTCTCTACTCTCCTGGTCCATGGAGAATATAGTTTATTGAACTTAGATAAGGGACAACTCTGTCGGGTCAGTGAAAATGTCAGTCGTTAGGTCATTGATAAAATAAGCCATTGGAATTTGGAAGGACCTTTGAATGGAGGATTGATTCTGCTCGATGGAATCTCTTTTGGTCAAGTGTGATTGTGCCTACCTAAAAGAAAAACCCCATAATGTAAACCTAATGCTTTCAGGAAGCAACTTTTTTTATCAACCCTAAATTCAACAACTATTTTTAGAATTGAATCATGTGCTCCCAGATGCTCAATTCAAAGTGATCAAACAAAAGCCCCAATTTTAGGTGGATTATGGCTAGTCTCTAATGTGTTTGGAGACTTTCAGATATCATTGTTTGTTTCAAGGGCGCTCAGGGTGCAGATCAGAGAGCCCACAGAAGGAAAAGGAGGAAGAAGAAGAGGACTCAAGTAAAAAGGTGAGGCGAGTGAGGAGGGAAGACATAATAGGGGAGATCAACACTATCAACCTGCACAGCTTGATTTGGGGAAATCAATATCAACCGTCGATCTCTAAACTACCTTCATCGGGACTGCTCAACCTTGAGAACTTTAACATTCTACTAACCCTTTTTCATTTGAACGAGTGAGAAACTTCTGATTGTGGAATGCTTCTCACCCATTGATCTACCGAACATCTTGTTCTGACCATAGATCTTCACAACCCTACCACTTTCCACGGATCGACCGTAGATGTTGATTAGGCAGAGGGAGATGACAATGATGATGGTGATGATGATGATGATGATGATGATGATGAAGATGATGATTATGAGGGCAAGGATGAGTATGATGATGATGAGGATGAGGACGATAAGGATGATGATGATGTCTAGGATGAGGATGATGAAGATGATGATCATGATTATCATGATGATTAGGATGAGGATGATGATGATGATGATGAAGATGAAGATGATGATGATGGTGCCAGTGATGATGATGAATATGTTGATGAAGATAATGATGATGAATATGTGATGACAAGATCTTTACCTTGGTCTTCACTAAATTGTTCTAAGCGTTGCCAACATTATAATAGAATGGTTATGAGTGATTATTCACTCCTATAAAGAATGCACTTTATGGAACTACCAAACTGCTCAGTTTGGATCTTCCTCTTTTAAGACACCGGACTAGGTCCATAAGTATTGATTCTTCATGTGCACAAATCTAAGAACACAAAGCTTCAAAGGGCCCAAAAAGTTGTATTTTTTTTTACTACTTCCTAGGATCATATTGAATTCTCATATTAGTCTTTGGAATGGGTGTTAGGAGCAATCCTTAATTTTTCACTCGATTGGATTCTCCCCCTATCATGTAGCCGTCTTCATTCACTGAGATACCCCTAAAATTGTGATGATGAAGATGATGAAGATGATGATGAATATGATGATAATGATGATGATGATGATGATGATGATGATAATGAAAATGATGATGATGATGATGATGATGAAGATGATGATCATGATAATGGAGATGCTGATGATGATGATGATGAATATGATGATGATGATCAAGATGATGATGGTGATAATGAAGATGTTAAGTGACGATGAAGATGATTATTATGTCAATTATGATGATAAGGAAGATGACGATGATGAAGAAGATCATGATGACAATGATGACGACGACGATGATGATGATTATGAAGATGGTGATGATCATATTGATGAAGACGATGGTGATGATGATGATGATCATTGTCATTGTTTTTGTCATCATGATCATCTTTGTCATCTTTATCGTCATCATGATCATGATGATCGTTATCATCATCATGATCATGATCATCATCATCATCTTCGTCCTTGAAGGGACTTATGTAATCAATCCAACCAATACAAATTATGACAAAATACTAGTTAAATTAAATTAAGCTACACTAAATTAAAAACATAGAGTTGTTTAACTATAATTAATTTAAAATGCAACAAAATATAAAATATGCAAATAAAAAAAACCGAAAATAAACTAAACAAAAGATAAACATGAAAAATAAAAAACAAAACAAAACACAAAATTTAAAATATGCAAATAAAAAAACAAAAAACATAGAATTCAAAAACACCCATGCACTAGCTCATTAGCATTCAAAAACGAAGACCCAAGCAGGATCTGCTCCAACTCCCGTTTGGGGTTTTTCGATTTTGAACTTTCATTGAAGGATCTAGAACAGGCAATTATTTTTTTTTTTATAGGAAGGGTGGGTGAAGTACTTTTCCTATTAGTGGATCATCCACTCCCTTCACATGTGAGCACATGCTTCTAGAACCACTTGCCTCACCTCCAGAATGGTAGCAATGTTTAGAACTTCAGGCTTGTTTCCTTCTATGTTTTTCTTGATTACCTATTGTGTTTTTATTTTATTCATGGTCTTTTGCAAGCATGAATCACGAGCTATCCAGGTGAACTTGGGAAATTCAATGTGAGAAATAAAACCAACAGAAAGTTATCAAGGAAAAGGAGGAAGGCAATGAGATATTTTAATGTTGCCATGCATGTGTTTGCTTGTTGTGAGATATTTTGACAATATGCCTAAATGGAATGTAGTGGTTTTGTGGAGCTATATGATTATAGGTTATGCTTTGAATGGGAAATATGAAGAGGCTCTCAAGATGCATTGGAAAGCATTGATGATGGGGATGAGGCCAAATGATTTTACTTTCTCAATGATGCTTCTGATTTGTGCAAACATCACGACTTATGATCAAGGTAAGGAAGTTCATATCCTCACCATAAAATATGTATTTGATTCATATGATTTTGTGGGTATTTATATAGTTGGAATGTCTACAAAATGTGGGTTTGTTTCTAGTTTTGTTCATTCCTTTTGGGCATCATGTCAAAATCCCATTGAATTGATAGTTCAAAGCTAGACTGTGAATGTTTTTAATAGGATATGTAAGTGGCTATTGTGTTAATTATAATATAATAACTGGTTCTTTGTGGGCTCAAAAACCCAATATTATTAGGTGCCAAGATAACTCCATGCCATGTTTTTTCTTTAAAGGGCCACCAGGTATTCTATTTGAGAGGAATATATGTTGGTTGTTACCATTTCAGCAACCATTTCGAAAACAAGGCTGTAACAACACTATATCAACACACTTCCACCTGCTGCCTACAGTCTGCAGTAAACTGCAAACTGTCAAACTTTGACATCTCTCCCTACCTGCAACCACAGTAAACACCGAACTGAATCAGAGGTTAACTATTAGTGGGATGGTGATATTGTTTAAGAGAGGTAAACAAAGTCTGAAAATTTAAATTATTTGCATAGATACAAGTTTGGAACATAGATTTGGTGGTTGTCCTATATTGCTAAGAATAGTGTTCAAGGTTTGGAGTGGTGTGGCTTACATTGAATTCAAAACTAAAACTCTTATACACCTTACATTGGTAACCTTTGCTGCTGATATAAAATTGTCATAATTTGAACTGTCATATTGTATTATTGCTGCTATATTTATATGAGTCCTCATACTTGAATGGAAGGTTATTGGTTGGTTAAATATTGCAATTGAATTGTATATGGTTACACAACTAATGATCGCTTGTATGCTAAAGTTCTACTAGATTAACTTGCTACTAATTCCATATATCTTGAATTGATATCATTTACATTTGCATCTATAATCACTAAATCAACTTAGTATGTCTTCTTCATTCATAGAAGTGATTGATTGAAAGGCACTGGTCACTAATACAATTGTGTCGAAGATATAGTTGTTTTTCCTTGTAATTAAATAGAAATAAGGTTCCCTGCAACCAAATGCATTTTCCATGGCACTAGAGTCCATGGCTAAGTTGCAAAAAAGACCAGAATAGGTGTCGTGCCATGAAAATTTTGGTACAAATATGTGTTGTAGATATTAGAAATGTGTTACCAGTTACCACTACCATCCATAAAGACAGGTCCAATGGAAACATGTTTCTACAGCTGGAAAAGAATTTTCATGCCATACCAATGTCCATACAACATGTTTTCTTTTCTACATCCACCTATTTTGACTTGGTTTGACTCAGGTTTTTACTAGACTTGACCAAAACTACTGGTAAAAGTTGACATTTCCTCTATCTTTCCTTTTCTATCTTTTTACTTAATTTTTTAAGATTACCACTAACTGTTCGAATATGTTTGAGAGAGTTTCCAACCTCATCATACTTCATATGGAGAAAGTAGAATTTC
This sequence comes from Pseudotsuga menziesii, assembly GCA_001517045.1. Lineage (NCBI taxonomy): Eukaryota > Viridiplantae > Streptophyta > Pinopsida > Pinales > Pinaceae > Pseudotsuga > Pseudotsuga menziesii. The sequence goes on along the minus strand of LPNX010891381.1, from coordinate 198,138 downwards.
ATATTCCATTCAAAATTCAACAGACTTAACAGTTTAAAGGATTTTAGGATTGGCAATATTACAGTCATTTGATTGGATTCTATCATGTATCAAGGAATGGGATTGGAATTTAATCAAGAGCACCAAACCCTCTATGTAACCTGATGTTGGTGCCATTGATTGTTGAATTCCTCTATGATGGCCTTAGCAAAAGTGTACCCTTCACTCAAGCCAAAATCCTTTCTTTTGCATTAGATTTTCTATGATAATGTAAGGCTTGTATTACGTAGTTTCATCCAAATTTAATGGTGTTAATTGATGTCCCTGGAGGATTGAGGTAGAGACAAAGGAAGAGGTTGATACTAATGGTGAGGATCCCAATATAAGAAATGGTGGAAATTTGCTTGTCATTTAAATGTTCTTGCTCATTTATTCATTATCCTTTATTTCAAAGTTCCAATATAATGTTCTATTTATAAATGACTGGTCACGTTTCCAGTTTGTTTCAGTTTTGGAAGCACATACATGTTTCCCTGTATCATGTAACTTAGGTCCACAACCGTAAATGGAATTGATTTAACTTCATTGCAATTAAATTTGTGGCACTGATGTGAACTTCCCTAGCCATTATTTGACTAGAATTCAATAAACCCTTTTTCAAAGCGAATATTAAATTTCAAACTGGAAGCAAGGAAATACTCATTGTAAAGGGAAATGTGTAGTAATAGTAAGAAGATAGAGATTACCAACAAAGGCCAGACCAAGGAATATTATAGTAAAAAAAAAGATGTTGAGAGAGAAACCAACCTTAGTGAGTTATGCTTATGAGTGATCAATTGTAGGAGATGTAGATCCAGTAGGGGAAACATGACCATTTACAACATTATTGATAGTTGCATCTGCAAAAGGATTAGGTTTGTTTCCACCATCCTTATTTTTTTCATTTTCCATAGCTCCACCTACTCCTCTTCTATCAACTGAACCATAAGAGGTTAGCATACACAGATATGCCTACAAATTCATACATATCGAATGGAGTGGATTATTAATATAAATTCCTTCATAACAACCCACCGAAATATCTAATTGTGGTAAAAAAAAAGCAGAAATTGTGAAGAGAATTCTTATACTATTGTTTAGTACTCTTATTCGATGCTTATGTATGGTTGATTGGATATCTTTGATACTTTATGCTTGGTCAATGGATATCATCTTCAATTGTATCTTGATAATAAATTATATTCAAGTAAGACCTTTCTCTATTATACCGGATGCTTGTCATTGAAAATTTTAATAGTGTGCATGTTTATGAAATTTGGTTGTGTTGCTCTTAACCCTTGTAACAGTCAAATTTGTAAGGAATTTTATGAGAAAATATGAGAAATAAATAATAGAAAAGGGGTCAAGAAAGATCCACTACGGTCCCCAAGTCTATGTGTAAGATGTAATGGGAGAACGAATAATGATGGAAACATCATATCCAATGATTCTAACAACAAGCCCATGCTCGTAGCTCTGCAGGTTCATCCCTGAACTTCCTCCCCTAAACTATTTCTTTAGTTTTTTTTGTAAGTAAAAAAAATGTATTAATATGTGTGCTACAAAAGAATTCCATATTATTTAGTGAAATTTTATTCATATAGTAAGACAACATGACTCTTTCCTCTGTTTTTTGTTTTATATTGTTTGACAGGATGGTGGTATTAACAGTGTCCACACATTTCTAGTAAAAACCTATTTATATGTGTATTTAATATATTTATGTCTTAAACGTTAACATTTGTGTGTTTTTTCATTGGGTGATTCCATGAAGGTGGGTAACACTTTTTGGCCACATTCAGAGATGAAAACTTGATTTTTTACTCATGTGCTAGATATAATCCCTCGAAATGCATATATCCCATGTAAATTTCGACTTACAGAAAAAAAAAATAAAAATAAAAAAAATAAAATAAAATAAAATAAAAAATTGTAGAATATTATGTTGGCTTCCCAATGATATGTTTTTTAAAATATTCCGATGTCATTTAATGTGTGAAAATTTTCATTTAATGAACTGTGTGACCTTTAAAAATTTGAATAAGTCAATAAGTGGCTTGTGTCCATCCCCAATAATTCAATCTTACATTAATAATTTAAAAAAATAAATATATATATGAGCATGATCTACACAAAATGTACTATGGTCTGCATATTTTTTTGTTAATTTATTTCACAATATACAATTATTTAATATTTTTCGAAAGTGACCACATCTGATTTCAACATCATTTTATACACATGTGTGTCCATCCCAGCTTTTTTTCACTATTTTCAAAATTTGGAAAACCAAAGATACCCTTTTGAAGAGGACATGTCGATGTGTGGGCTGCCCATTTTTAAGAAATTTTTGGATGTGTATATTTTAACCTACGGATTTTTCTTTGAGATGCTTCGAATTTGTTGTCTGGTTTTCTAAGTGCAAGTTTTAGAACTAATTAAAAAAACATATGAATGCCAAAACGCATGCATGATATCTCAATGGATAGAGGATTTGGTGACGAATCTATAGGTATGAACTCCGCTCAGTTGTGTGCCATGAATGGCAGGGTTTACACCCCTAGAAGACACAAAGAAACATTGATTTTCCTATAAGAGGGATAATTCTATATTTTTCAGGCCCTCGATAGAGTTATTAGCTCAATCGAGGTATTAACATCCCTCGATCAAGGATCGAGATTTTATTAAACCCTCGATCGAGCTACCATTTAAACCTCTTTTTATAAATGTTTTTACATAAGGACCTCGATCGCATCCTTAAAACCTCAATCGAGGTTTTCTTAAAACCTAGATCAAGGTCTTAAAACCTAGATCGAGGTCTTAAAACCTAGATCAAGGTTTTTTTAAAACCTAGATCGAGGTTTTTTAAAACCTAGATCGAGGTTTTTTTAAAACCTAGATCGAGGTCTTTAAACCTAGATCGAGGTATTCGTAAAACCTAGATCGACGTTTTGTTAAGCCCTCGATTGAGGTGTTATGACCTTGATCGACGTACATTTTGGTGTTTTTTCTGAAAGTGCCTTTCCAGAAAGTGTAACCCAGCTCCATGGATGCACCCCATTTTAATACACTGGTTAAAGAAATTTTGTCGAAAACAAACACAAGTTTCCACATTAGTGAGGCAACGGTATTGTAATATAGAAATTAAATGTGAGTTGATATTCTGGTGGAAAATGTGTGCTGGATAGATTGATTGTTGATTTCCTTCGCAGGACATGTGGAATGTGACTCCAGAACCACATCTCTTGGTGGAATTTCTCCAAGAACACACTTTCCAAACAACATTAGTTGATTTAATTGTATGCCCATTTTTTATTTCATAGAGTATTTTGATATTTTCCATGCCTAGAAAAATGAACACTTGTGTATAGGTCTAGGAATGGATTATTTATTTAATTTATAAATTTAATTTCCAGCCAACACAATGGTTTTTCATTTATTAGGACAACTCTTCGCAAGCGGTATGGGCCAATGGACCTGACAAAAGGTGCTTGATAAGGTAAGGGTTATTGCATTGCCTACATTCTCCCTAGGCATTAATATTTTATATGACTTGCTTGTACCTGTAGGCTGTCGTATAATATAAATTTGCTATTTTCATTTCTAGCTTCTTCATCATGCTTCCTATCCAATGTTTTCATAGAAACATAAGAATATCAGACTTAACTATCTATGTTGTGTTCTTGCTTTCCCATTCCCTACTTTTATCACTCGTATGTTCTCTCTATGCATTGACCACCTCTATTTTTTAACCACTTTCCATCAATCGGAACTGTTTGTTTTTAGGTTTTGGCTCCATTTCTTCATCGTTTCTTTAAATTACTATTCAAAATTGTGTTTTATTTTTCATTTTCTACCAAAAGCTTGGAAGTTTTTCTTCCTGTTTATTTTTTGCCAAACCAAAATATTGCACGAGAATCCTTTTTTGGGTGGAAATGGAGGTGCTTTTCCTGTCATCCAAGATTCTTCCAACCTTCTCATGGGGAAGAGGAGTCTTGAGTTTTAAAACCTAGTAAAAGAAATTATCCTTTATCCTCCATCTCTGAAGCTACCATTTGTAGTTATATTACAAGTGTATTATGATAGATTTCTTGGTTTGGCATGGGAAGCTTTGTTGGGGTTGAAACAGAGGTATATTTCCATTCTATATCATTTGTCTTGTAGTAATAATTTTTAGGAATTGCGGTGACATTGCCACCTCATGGATATTGTTTAACAAATATCTAATGTCTAGCTTAGGATTTTCCTATTGAAGATTTCTGAAGTGGATCTAGTTATTAAGGAGCAGATTGGGTTTGAACCATTCAACCCTATCTACTCTTTAATCAGTAAAGCCTCCATGAGATCCTCAATTGAACCCATCTTCCTAACTTGGATTTGTTAGGCACTAATCACAGCTTTTATGTCATTTTAAATCTTAATTCATCTTTCATTTTCTGTTTTATAAGATCTGAAAATTTATTTCATTTACATGTATTAAACTCATCCCTAAAACATCAAATCACATTGTAGGTTTTCCCCAGTTTGTGGCTCAGAATTAACTTCTGTAAATCTGCTCTGTAGCGCTGATTAAATCTGGTCTAAAACAAAATTAAAAGGTCACAAGCACTTATTGAAGATCCAAAACCGTGGAAAGGAATGTGCCTTTCCACAGTTTTTTAATTTTTTTAAACCTCTTGGTTTCGATGCAATATCAACGAACATTCGTCGTGGGTATTACAAAACCATCGAAACCTCGGGTGGCTTTCCACGATCACCATCTCTATAGCGATGCAGTTCATGGAAAAATTACCGTTCAACTTACAGATTTAGTCAATAGAGATTGGTTTTCCATGGTTTCGCGTGGAAAAAATTTATGTTCAAATTCCAAAATTCGTGGATAGAGAGACAAATGTTCGTCAAAACTATTTCATGGTTTTACATGGAATCAAAATTTTGCCTAGCAATTTTTGGCCATATTTTCATCATTATAGGGATGATACGTTTGTCTATAGAGCAACGAAACGTAGAAAATGAATTAAAAAAAATCAATTTGAAGGCCACCGTATAGAAGACACGTGGTGCCCAGTTTTTGTCTCTAATTCGACGGAACACGGTCACAAATTTCGTCAATAGAGATTGGTTTTCCACATTTTTGTGTGGAAGAAATTTATGTTCAAATTCCAAAATTCATCGAAACTGTTCCACGGTGTTACGTGGAAACTAGATTTTGTCTAGCAGTTTTTGGCCATATTTTCGTCGTTATAGGGACACAACTTTGTTAGTAGAGTGACAAAACCTAGAAAATCAATTCTTGAAAATCAATTTCAAGGCCACCGTTCAGACGACACGCATCCATTTTTCATCTCTATATCGACGGCTTGTAAAGTTTGTTGTTAGATCCACGAAATAAGTGCCACGAAATGTGGCGACCATTATTGTCACAATTGAGACAACAAAACATGGAAATAACAACGAAAAATTGTCACAATTTTGATATTATGTATTAGTTCCATGATATCATATTTTAACTCTCCATCTCTTAATATCTTACTAAAAAATGCTATAGGATGTTCTTCACCTTGATCATTCTTTTCTAACAAAATAGCTACAACAATATGCTCTAAAGCATATGAGAATACTAAATTTTTTTTTATCAAAATCTGGGCTTACTAGCAGAGGTGCCTCTAAAATAACTTGCTTTATATCCTTGAAATACTTTTTAGCCTCCACTGTCCACTTTATTTCATGATCCTTTTTCAACATATTAGTAATTTTTATCAATATCTCAGCAAAACTAGGAATGAATCTCCTTAAGAAATTTACCTTCCCAATGAATGATTGTACTTCTTTCTTACTTCTTGGTTCCTCCACTTTCATAATTGAACTCACCCTGTCTGGATCAATCCTTATACCCTCTTTCGAAATAATATGGCCCAAAATTTTACCTTCTTCCAGAGCAAAATTTGACTTCCTTGGTTTCAATGAAATGCCATATTTTCTATATTTAAGGAAAAAATTTCCCAAATGTTTAATATGTTCCCTGTCATTCCTATAATATACAGTAATATCATCCATGTAAATCACTAGAAACCTGTCTCTTTCATCTTCAAAAGCAATGTCCATAGCACGCTGTAAAGTGGCTCCTGCATTCATTAATCCAAAAGGCATCTTTGCATACATGAATGTACCACATGGTGTAGTGAAAGAACTCTTCTCTTAATCTTCAAGAAGCACCTTTATTTGATTATAACCTGAAAACCCATCCATAGTATAAATTTTCTTTGAACCCACAGCTTTCTGTAAAACCTGGTCCATCTTTGGTAAATGGTAGTTGTCCTTCAAAGAGACTTTATTCAAATTTCTGAAGTCCACACATAGTCGTATTTCACCATTCTTCTTTCTAACAGGAACCAAATTAGCAACCCATTTTGAGAATCTCTGGGTTACAATTATTTTTGCATCAAATAATTTTTTGATCTCCTTTTCAATGGCAGGTAATAACATTGGATTAATTCTTCTAAGTTTCTTCCTAAATGGCTTTTCTCTAGGCTTAATTGGAATAGTATGTTGTATAGTGGAGGTTTCATACTCTTTGAGGTCATCATAACTCCATGCAAATACATAAGTGTATTTTTTCATCAAGTTCACATACTCATATTTTTCTTTAGCGGGCAATTTCTTGGACAGTTTTACAATTTTGGGATTCTCCTCGGTACCAATATTCTTATATTCAACAACATTTTTAGTAGGTTTGAATTTAGTATCTTTGACAACATCATTATGTTAAAAAATATGCTCTAAGGGAATCAAACCTCTAGGAATATAATTACTCTTGAATTGTACTATATTCTTTTCTCCTAGTGAGCCTTTCAAATTTTCTGTTTTGGCAACTCCTTCTTTGTCGTCATCAACATCTTGAAAAATTTCCTTTTCTATTTAGGTATTTACAAATTCACTAGACAATTCTACAAATCTTTTGATTTGCATATCATCTTCAAAACCCTACCAGTACTTGGTATTGTCATGTATGGAAGTCCTGTTCACAATGTCAACTTTGTACTTTCTTTTACCTCCAGTAGGGGTCTTGAATTTTCCAGTAGCAATTTCCAAAGAATCTTCCATTGTATTATCATATCTAGGAACCACTTTGACACTATGTTCTGTGAAAAATTTCCCAAACATATCCCATACTTCATTCATGTAAGTTCTCATTCTGGGATGCTTAGTTTGATAACTACCATTCACCTGATTTATCACAAGTTCTGAATCTCCAAAAACTTGGACTCGTTTAGCTCCCAAATCTTTCAATGCATGCAAACCTAGAACCAACACTTCATATTCTACTACATTATTAGTACATTTAAAATTCAACTTGCAAGAAAAAGATTTAAAATCTCTAATAGGGGAAATTATATATACACCTACACCAGCACCCACTTTTTCCACTGACCCATGAAAATACATAGTCCATACCCCTTCTTCCTTCTGATTTCTTTGCAATGCTTCATGTTCATTCATTGCCCTTTTATCCTTTTTACCCTTATTTGGTACAACAACTTTTGAAGTGCAAGGAGAAACATCATTAAAGAAAATAGATGACCCTAGGTCAGTATCAACAACATAAATGTGATGAACTCCTCGCTGATCTCTACTGCTAAAAACATAAGGTGATCTTTTTTTACTATACAATCTCTTATTTTCATTAAGAACAAGAATTGTAGCACAAGACATATCCATCTGCAAGCTTCGTTTTAACTTTAAAGTCCAAGATATTGACAACAAAACACCAAATTTGGAAGGGATATTAGCCACAACAACATCCATGACCATAGTTTTAGATGGTAATTTATTCAAGGATACTACCATGTGTTTTATAAAACCTAGACATTTCACTCTTTTGGAATCAAAAGAATACAAATCTTTATAATGCCTTGTAATCTCTAACCTGAAAATTTCTACCACTCCTTTAGGCATCAAATTATGTGAAGCACCTGAATCTAACATAGCATTATGCAACACTTTGTCATTCACATATAATCTCATTTACAATGGTGGTACTTCCTCATCATCCATATTATCAATCTTAGACCCCAAAATAATGGTAGGATTGTCATATGTCACTTCCAAAATATCTAGTTGAGCTTCTCCTTAATTTCTGACCATTTTGGTTACTGTGTCCCTATATTTTGAGCAGTTCATTAAAAGGAATTGAAATATTCAACTTAGCAAGTTCACTTTGTAGATTAAAAATGGAAGAAATTTTATCTACATCCATGGGTGCTTTTTGTTTTAACTCTTTTGTTTATTTAGTTCTATTTTCAATCTCTTTATGTACAACAGGTTCCTTTTTTTTCATTTATTTTTTCTATGCTTATCTGGCCACTGGAAGGCTGATTTGGATTTAACCTTCTTGTATTTATAAAAAAATCTCTACTTCTCAATTTGATCTTTTTTACATCATCTATAGCATGCATATACCCCTTTTTTATATTGTTCCAACTCCTCCTCAAAATCTTTATCATCATCCACCTATGCAAACATATTGTGTTCCTCCTTAGTAAGATATATATTAGAATCTAAATCACCAAAATGATGAATATGGTATTCAATAGACTCTCCACAATCATCATCAACAACATAATTTTTAGGAATTGGTGGTCTTATTTGCTGACATTAGAGGAAATTTGGGGTCTAAAATGGGCCTTATAAGAAAATGCACCAACAATAAATTTTGTGAGTTTGAATTCAAGAACCAATATAATTTCAATAAAATGAGTACTCAACCATAATGGTTGAATTGACATATTTGTCATAAAAGAAAACTACTTTTTTTGTTCGTATTTTCGACATATCTCCCTGTGTTTTTACTCAAATTTCAAGCGGGAGAGCTCCTTGGATGTAGAATTTAATTTTGCATCCAACAAGTACCCACACTACATACTTTTGATGGACCCCACTACCCCAAAAATAATAAATACCTGAAAAATGTGATGATGACATCATCATCACATTTTTCAGGTATTTCTTGTTTTTGGGGTAGCGGGGTCTATCAAAAGTATGCAGTGTGGGGACTCGTTGGATGTAGAATTAAATTCTAAATCCAACGAGATCTCTTGCTCGGATTTTGAGTAAAAACGCAGGGAGATACATAAAAAAATACGAACAAGAAAGTTGGTTTTTCATTCTTCCTCCAAAATTAATAACTATTATTTTATTATTTTCCTTAGGAGGCCCATTTTAGACCTCAAATTTCCTCTAATGTCTTCTTGGTTCCTCAAATTCCTCATACTTCTTTGTCTATTCTATGGAAGTGGAGGAGGAATACGCCTTATAAAGTTAGGGTTTATGATATGGGGTTCATTCTATTCTCGATTCACTGACCTAGTCTCCATAGTCAACCTATCCCAATTTTTCCATTGTTTTCAGCATCATTTCAAATTTTGCATCATTAGATGAAGAAGCAGAATGGGTGGAGGGAATAGTTTCTTCTCTACCTTTCCTTCTATCAACATCTACTCTTTGTTTTATCTTCCCACATGCCATCATATTAGCTTCTACTTCCAAGGCATCTGTAAACATAATAGGAATACTAGCCGATTTTCTTTATCTCAACAACAATGCAAAATCATTATCAAAGGATTCTACATAATGGATTTTAGCAACACCAGTTGAAGGCTTAATATCAACACGTATTGAATTATACTCTCATGAATCTACTAGAAAACTCATGGACTGACTCAAAACCACCATTTTTAAGATTATTGTACTGCGACAGGACTTGTAATGGACTATGCTTATCGTCCCATATCTCCAATAAGGTAGTTTGAAAAGCATCAAAGTTTTGAAAAGACCCAGCAGGTAAGTCTTTATCCACTTTTTGGCTTCCCTAGACACGCTCGTTGCAAACAGCCTCATATTGACATCCTCATAATCAACCTCTTCCAAATCTATAAAGTTGTCAAATTTCCCAACATGATATTTTGCAGTGACATTTCCTTCTCCTTCATATAGTGATATCCTCTGGTCATAATTTAAGGGAAGGTCAGGTAACACAGCAGGAAATGCCAATGGAGTAAACCTAGCTGCAATCATTGGTCTAGGTGGATTTGGAGTAAGTGGTAAAGGTTGAACAACTGGAGGATTCTGAATAGTTTGGGAAATATGAGGCTGAAAGTTTTGTACAATAGGAATAGTCTTTTCTATTTTTACTAGAGTTTGAAGGTTTTTCCACAAAGAATCAAGAAGATATGATTCTAACCTACTTGGGTTAATTTCAACTTTCTTTAGGTCAGATTCAAATTTTGATTTTAACAGTAATTTTTCAACACTAGTTTCCCATTCAAACTCTTGTATACTGTGAAAATCTTAATATGATGATGCACCAAACTGAGAACTATTTATTTTTTTATTTATTTTTATTTCTAAGCAATCTTTTTGGATCTTCCACACTTTGCAAATTTTTAGTATTAGGATTACCTCTCATATTTTCTCTCCTGAAAGCTAGGATGTCCTTTTGTAATACTGTTTAAAATGAATGTGAAGTTTCCAGCGAAAATGTATAACCTTTTTTTGAATGTGCAAACTTCTGCTTTCCCACATAAATTTCTTTCTTGATACTTTGCAATAATTGTCATTCTTCCCACGGCTGATACTTTGCAATACTTGTCATTTCTTTCTTGATACTTTGCAATACTTTGCACTTCCGTTCCCCAGCAACGATGCCAATTTGTTAACACTAGAAAATCACCCGAGTTTGTAAAGGCTATTCCCAGGTAATAGAAAAAACCACTTTTAAAGAGAAAACTCAATATTTTCTTTTCCGAGAGGGATCTCTCACAAAATATTAACAAGGCCAAATATGTATAAGCACAATTGTTTGTAATTAATAATATTGGTTGAAACAAAACACATGACCATTGGGATATGGAGTGAAGATATGGGTATAGAAAAACAAAACTTATGCATGGAATTTTAACATAGGCCAGGTAGCTACTCAGTCATAGTCAAAATTTGATTGTCTGGTGGAAAAAGAAGAACATGAACATACCATTAACACAGAGTATTATAAAAATGAATTCTGTATCAACTTTAGAAGAAATATTTGGTGAATATCTGAAAAGAACAGCTAGAGTATAGTAAATATGAATTCTAAACTGTTATACACTTGTTTTAGACATGAAGGAGAACATAATGAACAGGTAAAACTGGAAAAACATTCACATTAAGAAAGGAAAGTACAGACTATAACATGGAATAACATAGGAATCTCTGCCAAACGCCAACTTTCAGCTCTGTAATTTTATTAAAAAAAAGTACTTGAATACACAAATAGTCAAAATATCATGGGTTCCAACCCTTTATTAATCAAAATTCTAAATACTTATACATTGCTCCTTGACCTGAACAATAAACCTAATTTCCTAATGGTTTTAAACCGTTTATTACATGTGCCAAAGTGCTTGTCTGTTAGAAAGAAAATCTGAGATAACAAAACTTCTTAACTAAATGAAATTAAAATAACATTTCTTCATAAAATATCCTTCGTTGAACTGCTCAAATTCTTCATGGGTGTATCTTATACTTTTTTGATCTGTACTGTTGAACTGTTCTCCATTGTTTTGGCTTAGGAAAATGTGCAACAACCATTTCATGCACCAAAACTCTGAGCTCCATGCTCTCTGCATAGGAAATATTAGGCACCTTGGCACACGCAGATTTAAAATTAAATAGTAACTCAAATTCTTTAGTCAACTTATCAAATATGAATCTTCCAGATAGAGCCCACTGCATATCTTGAAACTTGTTGTGATCTGACCTACAATTTACCAACTTATCCAGATATTCCTCCTGAGACAATAATGGTCCCATTTCCTCCCAGAAGAAAGGAATTCCCATGTTTACCAATGGATTGAATAAGTTAGTCACTTCTTTGACTCTATGACTTATAATGTCAACTTTGGCCTGTACAGTATCCAACATTTTGTATTTTCCAATCACTTTTCTATCCCAGGAGGTAAGGAAAAATTTGTCTTGGATACCAAACCTCCTGACTTGATATTCTGATAAGGCACTTAAAAAGTTGATAGCATTATGAGCTACCTCCATTGGCTTCTTATTTAATCCCTGCTTTACTATCAAAATATTTTCTCTAGCTGCTTTCAGAGCACTCTCCTGATCTACAATAAAATACAAATACGTTCTAAACTTATTAGCTTCTTTAATATTTTCATCCCAAATCATATGTTTGGCTCCTTGCAAGGCCATTTGAACAATCACCTTCTTTGTTAGCTTAGTATTCTGATTTATTAATTCTTGACATCTCTCCTCCAATTTCTTCTTTTCTTCTTCTTTTTTCAGAGATATATCTTCTAGATTTTGGTTCTGTTGTTTTAACCCCGTGAGATCTAGCTCTCTTAGCTTTAACTAGGACATTACTTCAGAAAGAGAGGTTGTATCGACTTCTATAGAAGGAATAGTAGATTGAATTTTCACTCTTTCATATTTTTCCTGTAATTCTCTTTCTTTTGATCCTAGCTTAGCTTTTAGGTCCTTCTCACTATCTACCAGAAGCTTAACATCTTTGTCCCAGTGCTTTTATTTCTCTTCAAGATTTAACAGCTTGGATTTACAATCAGTCAATTCAATTTTCAATGCTTATTTCTCCTTATCAAACTTTGTCAATTCAGAAGTTTGAATCAGGTGAGTGGAACATATTTTCAGTTTCTTTTTCAACACTTAAACCTCTTTCTCTTTTTCATCAAGTAGATTTTGAGCCACTACCCCTTTGTCTAATTTCTCATAAACCTTCAACAAATAATCTTGCAGCTTTTTAATCTTGATCTGAAGGGCCTTGTTTTCAACCTTTTTATTTCCTTATGAGGTCCTGGGATTTTTTTTTATTTGTCTCCATTTTAGATACCTGCAATGTATATTTGAGCAATCTTGTATATAAAATATCACTTGTTTCTCTATGAAAATGTATCATATCTATGTTAGGGATCTTTTCTAAATTCACATTCACCTCTTATACCTTATTTCCAATAGTCATGGCAAAACTTAGGGTATCTTTGGTATGGTCTCTTACAGTTTTAAATGTCACATCTGGCTTGGGAAACTGCCTTACTTCCTCATATAATTTCACTGTCTCATCAAAAATTTTGTTAGATTTTTCCTTGCAGGTGTTCAACCATTCCTCCTTTGATGAATATTTATTTGGAGTTATTCCATCAAACGCATACGCTTGAAGTTCCAGACCAGTTACTTTCACTTGTTCTTTTTCTTTTTACCTTTGATACTGCTTTTCTTCACCTACACTATTTGTCCCTCTTGTTCAGTTTTCTACTTCTTTGGTGTACTAGCAATGTGTACTTCTTCAATATCCATGAAATCTGAATGCTCTATCTTATTTGAAGTTCCTGAAAAATTCATTAATTATGAGATATTACCAACAAATGCAACTATATTATAAAGATCCATTGGAGGAGAATTATTTCCAGGTAAGGAAGATACAGAGTCTTGTTCTATGTTGACATTATCTGGAGCTTTGTCAAGATAATCTTCCCAATTAGCCGCCTCCTTGAGTCCAGCTACTTCAGTGTGTTCAAAAGGATTATTGTTATTTTCCTATTTTATTTTGGAAATTACCTGGTGTGAATCATAGTTGATTTCAGTTCCCAAAGAAAACCCCATTCTCTTGAGAAAATTATCAACTATGGGTAAATAAACTCTACTTTTAACAACATATGGGCCGGCCTCCTAGGAAAATTTCATATCCAAACTCTTCCTGAAGTTTAAGATGTGTTCCTCTTCCACTATAAGATTTTTTCTAAGAAATTACAAAGAGAAAATCCTAGTTGTCAGAAAGGCTCAAATAATATAGGTTTGATGCACAAATCCATGCAATCTTATAATGGTTTCAAATTCTGAAAGGAACCAGTCCCCTATCATTTTACTAGGGGAAACCTGCAATATTTCCTTCACCTTGGGTAATACTCTGGGAAATATTTCCTAAAAGAAAACAATGTATCTTTCTTCCATCAAACCATTCATAAAATTGCAATAATTCTGGGTCATTTCATCAGTAAGTACCAACGTAGGAAACTGTAGGCTATCTTCATTGTGTGATAAGAACATCTTCAATGAAAAGGATTGGAATCTGAAAAATCTAGTATCGTCAAAGTTGACTAACTAAGAATGAATGTTCTCAGCCAAGAACTCATCAAATTTAAGGAAAACAAGAGACTCAGTAGTGACTTTGTAACATATACATTAGTATCTAACCCCAAAAATTTATTGGATAAGGTAATACAAGACTGGTTTTCTTCATTGAACGGAACTAGGTCAATAGGATAAGATAAACCTATAAACTCACTATCAGGATTCAAACATGACTTTAAAAAGGATTATTCACTCTCAACTATAGATTCTTGAAATAAATGGATGACATTTTCCTCTTTGTATTCTTGGGATAAAGGAATAAAGTCATCTAGGATAGATATGGCTTTGCGGATAACAGAAGCTTGAACATGGCAAAGGACCCTAGACTTAGTTTTACTCATATTGACTCCTTCAGTAGAAAAAAATTTATTTGCACACCACTAGACAAATTCAAGGAAATTAGGGGTTTGGTAGGCAGAGAAAAAGTAAAATAAAGATTTGAAAACACCATGGGTATCACTACCCCAGTCCTTAAGAATTTTCAACTTGCTCTTAGTTGTTTCAATTGTTTCATTCATCAAAATAGTATCAGAAATTTCAACATTCTTGTCTTCAAAGATCTTCTCATATTTATGATAGGAAACCCCTAATTCTTAATTATCCACTACTTCTATCATTTCTATCTCATCCATCTTATCCATTTTTAGAAATACTGGGAAGGCTTTAGGGTTCCTATTTTGTCAATTGGCACGGTGTTCAAACTCGTCCATGCTGGAACTCTTGCACACAGCTAGGGTTACAAGTAAATTATAATACTCAGAAACAACAAACCTTCATACCCCATGTAGTTGTGTTTATAATTATTTATGTTTCATAAGCATGGTGCACGTCCTGCAATCTACACCGTAGATTTACTCGTCTTCAAAATTTAGGTCGTCCGTGTGCAATCAACACCAATACTCAATACTATCATCCTATAAAACTCAATTCAGTGGCATAAATATTATCCCTTGATTGGTAACCTACCTTCATCATGACCGTCCAACTATGGAGACGTTTAACATTCCATAAATAATTTCCAAACCGATTGATCAAGCAACTTCCATTTGCGGAATGCACCGTATCCATCGATCACAACCCGAGTTCTATTGGAACCATCGATCAACGTGGGCCTTACCACTTTCCCCGGATTCAAAATTGAACTTTCTTCACATTATTTTAATCTGCGGAATTACTCTTGATCGTAGATATATCTCCACTTTCATCCTATCCATCCAAAATTTCCACCTATTCACTCATTTCATGAATTGTAAAATTTATTTTATCCTTGCATCTCCAATCTACAGAATGTTTCACCAACATTGATCTGTAGTGCTTTAAATATGAGCTATCATTGTTTAACACCATTTACCTCCATTCCACCAATGAGATTACTTTAACTTTTCCTCCATGTTTCATCAGCGGAATGATATACCACCATAGATCATCCCGCTCTTTTCATTCGATGACCCATAATGAAATAATATGCTCACTCATTAACCTAAAGTGTGCTTCCAACAAATTTTTCAATATATGAGAATTTACAAACCCTTTAATCAAACAATCTACAATTTTACACTATGGTTCCAACACCACCATCACAAAAGTATCTACACTCCCTGAGCTTTTCCCCTATGCTAAAGTTATTATCTGGATCCTATCTCGGGCGGATGCAGCTACTATCATAGTCTCCAACATGGAGAAACAACTCTTTTCCTTTTTCATCCCTACCTACATTTCCAAAGCATGCAAGATACTGGAACCCCATAATTTCATGAAAGATAAGTGGCTAGGGGATCTGTATTTGGACGTGCTCAACTCCGCTAAGAAGATGATGTTCAAGAAGGATTTTCTCCATAAGGATTGAGGAGAATACAGGACTACTAATTTGTGCACCCTATAATGCCTCATGGCCCTGATGCTAAATCATATCTTTGGATGGGAAAAATGGTAGTTTTATAAGATGATCTAGATTCCAATAATATATCATGTAACCTGTTGGGGCGCATACTCCATGTTCGGGTAACTCCGCGGTTAATTAGAAAATTTGTAAGCGGAGCTATGGGCCAAGACAGTCTTAGGGGTGTCAGGGTAAGTCAAAACCCTCTTTTTGTAATAAACCCGTGGTTTAAATCCAGGGTTTTGGGTTTTTGGGTGCCCATGGTTTAAGACGATGGTTTTGTAAAATTGCGCAGTATAAATAAGCGCTTGTGTAAAAAGGATAGGTTAGGCTTTTTGATGTAAAGAAAGATAAGGCGAAGTAAGGTTGGTTTTTTTTGTAAGGAAAGGATAAGTCCCAGTTGTGTGCGTGGACGACCTCTGCAGCTGTGTGCGCAGAGGGTTTTTGTAAGAAAGGAAAGAAAGACCTGCAGCTGTGTGCGCAGGAGCCTGCTGCTGTGTGCGCGGCTGATGAAGGACTGAAGAGATCTGCAGCTGAGTGCGCAGATCAACTGTGGTTTTGAGGAAAGAGGAATAAAACGCAGTTTGTGGACGTAGCCCCTACACTGGGGGTGAACCACGTTATATTTGGTGTCGTAGTTTTATTGTGTTGATTCTGTTTCTGTTATTTTCATGCATTAAACTGAATACATCTGATAACATAAGATCACTGCTAGTAATAAGCTTCGTTGTGAATTCCCCGTAGTGGGTTATGCAAGTTTGGTTTGTTTATTGTGCTGCGAGGTTATATGTGAATGAATGATAAATTTACAAGTGTTGATTAATAATTGTGTTTAAAGGCTAAGGTACAGTAATACCCTTCTCTGCATGCAGAAACCTGATTCTGCGGCACCCCATTGCTGTTTCGGGTGAGACTGCAACCTGCACGCAGGTTGTTGACGAAAGGGCCAACACGGTGGGTCTTTTGTTGGTGCGACGCATAAGGATTAACTCGGGTCTTCCCTATTGCCCAACAAATTGGTTCCGTTGCCGGTTGAACTCAGTACCTGATCAAGAAGGGTTTACCTTGTACCACAAGGGCTATGTTTTGGAGACCCTCTGTGAAGGACATCAGTGATTGGTTTGCTGAGATCTGTTTGCAATTCGCGCAGCAAGAGAATACGAATCTGTGTCGAAGCGTAAGTGACTTTTTACAAAGTTATGTTTTTTGTGATACTTATGAAATTTTCTTTGGTCGTTTCCATATAGAGTTGCACCAGTGGTTGTCTAGGTTAACAGAGAGGAGGACGAACTTTCAAGCTCGACGGATTCCTGTGTGGACCCCCGCAAGGGTCAACCTTGTGCAACACGTGAACAACGAGGTATCCCGCGCTGTCGATTTCTGGACGACGCGCACATTGGAGGCCTTTGTAACAGAATTTGCCATTGATACAAGCACTTCTTTCGGCGAAGCTGAACGGCAGTTCTTTAAGGGGCCCCGCGGTAATTTTTTAAATTCCTTAAGCCTGAAGATTAAAATACTATTGGTTGAAAAGGGTATCTTATTATTTGAATCAGACTGCTAGTGTAGTCGTACTAACATATGTTTGCAAGTGAGAATACTTTCGACACGCAAAGTGGGTTGCCCCGAAGTGAGCAAGGGTACAAAAGGAATTTTGAATCCTACTCTACAAGACAGACCACCACACGTCCCTCTGTCAGCCCTCCCCAACCCGACCCCAACAGAAACCCTCCTGTTACTCCCCAGCGTCGCTTCGTTACCCCTAAATTCCGGTCGCAGCATGACAGACAACCAAGTCCAAGTATACCGCCCAAAGGTCAACCTAACCCCGTAAATTCCCCCCCATCAATGGCCTTCCCCCCTCCCCACCCTCCCCCACCCACCATGGCCCACCTTGATGACGACATTAAGCTGCCCATCTTCAAAGGAACGGGATCAGAAGATCCAGAACAGTTCTGGTTTTTATGTGAGGCTGTCTAGAATGCGAAGAGTATTACCGACCTGGATGTGAGAACCGCGCAGCTTATTACCTCCTTTCGCGACCGAGCTTTGACCTGGTTCATGAAATTCTCCAGTAATCAGCACCCCACTTTGGATGAAATCAAGGCCGCCATCATTAAGGAATTTAAGAAACTGAAATCAGAATCACAGAGCATCACTGAACTCAAAGAGATTCAACAGCGGCGCGGCGAATCTGTGTGGGACTTTGACCAGAGATTCAAAGTATTATTAGACCAAGTAAGCTTCACTATTAGTCCTGCGCAGCACAAGGAATGGTTTATCGCTGCGTTATTACTGCATATCAGAACGCCGCTCATGCAACAGAAGGTTGTTGACTAGCAAGAGGCTCTGGAAATCGCAATGAAGCTAGAGACCGCTCCCATCGGAGACGATTCTGGGCTTGCTCAAATCCAAGCGCAGTTGGCAGCAATGGCCCTGGAACTTCGTGACATGAAGAAAGCTAAAACCAGCCGAGAGGAGGTCTGGTGTACGCAATGTCGGTCTGAGGGTCACGATAGGGACCAGTGTCCCCTGGTTAGAACCTACCTCAGCATGGGCACACCTACCCAATTCAATGCTGGTGCGATATATTGCGAGATTTGCCGCACCCCTGGCCAGCATCGCCCTGAGCACTGCCCCCTTCTTCAGAGATATGTTCCTGTTCCCAAAAATCCCTACTGTCAGTTTTGTAAGTCCGTTGGGCATAATGAAGAAGAATGTCGTAGCTATGACCTTATGCGAGAGCGCACCTATGACACCTACCGAGTCCACAATGAAGCCCAGAATAATGATGGCTACGGTTACCGTGGCGGCGCATCCGGCAGAGGTGCTTTTGGTGGTCGCGGCCGTGGTGGGATGACCGACAGAGGTAGAGGCCAGGTTGTGTGTTACAATTGCAATCAAGCGGGTCACTTGGATCGCGACTGTCGGAACCCCACTACGACATGTCGGTACTGCCGCGCAGTGGATCATGTGATTGAACAGTGCCCCCAACTCCTTGCAAAGATACAGGAAAACAACCGTGGTCCTACTCCAAGTATTCAGTTGATTTCCGTGGAGCAAAGACCTGCCCCAACCCTCAATTTGGTCACCCGGAGTGGAGCTACAACACATATTCAAGACTTGCCAAAGCAACCTATTACGATGTACGCACAGCAGACCTCCAAAACAGTCCCCGCCCTTGGCCCGGCGAAGGATAACACATCAGTCCAGGAGGCCCGGTGCGATACTGTTGATGGCGCTGTCGAAATATCTGCGCGGCAACACCACCAGGATTCGCAGCTATAGGGGGCCTCGACGGATAAAGTAAGTACACTATCCTCTTTCTTGCAGAGATGTATGAAACTCTTGCGCAATCAGAACGCTCTAAACGAGCTGCAAAAAGTTCTTGCTGTCACAGACCCTCAGAGAGGAATTGATCAGGAGAAAACTTTTAGTCGTGTCCAAAGAACGGGAAGGGAAATGAGGTTGAATGTCCAGATAGGAGAATATGATATGAATGATGTCATCCTGGATCTTGGATCAGACGTCAATGTCCTCCCTAAGCAGACTTGGTGACAAATGGGAAAGCCTTCCCTGGTTTGGTCACCTATACAGCTGCGACTAGCTAACCAGCAACGGATTGTACCGCTAGGGAGACTTCTTAGTGTACCAATCGACATCGATGGGGTCAGTACTCTAGCAGACTTTGAAGTTATTGAGATTATTTATGACAGCAACCCTTATCCATCTCTGTTGGGAATCGAGTGGGCCATGGCCAATGCTGCAATCATCAACCTTAAAAGGCGACAGATGACCTTCGAAGGAAATGGCCTGCGCGTTATTATACCCCTCGACCCATCCCAAGGAGAAAGATATACAGAACCAATCAGAGACGAAGGGGAGCAGGATACTCTAGACCACATCTATAACATCACAGCCACAGATGCATATTATGTCGAACCTAATGATGATGGTGTAATGGATTAGCAATGTGATAGCTCCTGCGTGTCTGATTCAGATGATGGTCTGGAGAATTGGCAACAGTGCCTGTACAAGCTACATGGCCATAGGTGCGCGCAGATCACTCAGTCTCTTCGATGCATTAGCGCACAGCCTCGAGAAGTACCTGCACAGGTGGGGATGACAGACGCTAGAAAAATTATTCTGCCGATACTAGAACAAGTACCTCAGTCACAAAACATCCAATATCTGGAAGTAGCAATAGACGCTACCGCAGCATGGGGGGCTGACCCTACAGAACTTCAGCTCCGTCGGGGAACATACCAGAAATTCTCGCGCCCCACATTTATAAGGCAAGCTCAAGCAGTGCGAAGTAAGTTCCAGGGGCAGAGCCAAGACGCTCGCACCTCAAATTTCATAGCCCTATCGCAGATATTACCGGGTCGGGTCGAAGGGCACCATTGGGCTGAAGTTGCTCATTACTTCAAGGCTGTGACCATGTTTCTACCGCAGCCCAAAAATGCAGCGAGGCCCAAAATCCGACCGTTGGGAGGAAGTCAGTTTGGCGGCGTCGGGAATTTAATTGCTTTAAATGACTGTACCGGTAATCGCGCCCCATATGGACAAGATTTCCACCAGATTTGGTGCTTTCAATGCACTGTCCTTCCTGAAGTGATCGATGGCGTGTATAAGAAGATGCCTAAGTTCGGAAAACTCGCATCCTGCATTTCTTCAGGCTTTTTAAATGAACCCATGACCACCGAAAGCGAGATTGACGCCTTGGTCAGAGAATTCGAGCAAGAGGGTCTGATCACCTGCTCTACTCGGCCGCCTGCCATAGCTTCCTGTGAAGCCACTCCCCCAGCGCCACCACAGCCGATGCAGACACGGTCTGCTAGGAGAAAATCTAGAACTAAAATTCGCACCAAGCGCAACCAAGACCGGCCGCAGCAAACAGGGCAAACACCAGTGGCTCATCCTATGGAGCCCTCTGGCTCCGCACAGGCCCCGGATGGGGGACGGGAGAACATTCCACCACCACGGCCAGCATATCTACCACCAGTTCGCCCAGGCACCGCGTTACCCCGTCAGACAAAGCAATTTACATTAGCCACACCTTTGTTACCATCAGGCGTACAGCTGATTGGCAGTATGACAGGGAAGATTGATCGGCTTAAGTACAGCGATCATGATACCAATGACTATGGAAAGTTCCCACAGTTTGACCCAGCTGAATATCTGCACCATGTCAAGTACCCCAATCATAAGGTCACACTACTGGAAGTGCAAACATGGGCTACGGGCCTGGACAAAGCTGGCCTACTCAAGCTATTTCACATTCCCCATTTTGGACGCGGCATACATGTGACTGTAGTAGCCAAGCAGTTACTAGCCCTGGTGCATGACGGCTACTTATGGATAGGGGACCAGCAAATTCCTATTGACGCCGCCCTCATCCATAGGATCATAGGTTTACCCATGGCAGGACCAGATCCGGGAACCGAGTTTCCGTCCAAACATGACGACACAAAGCTCGCACAAACCATGAAGGAGCGGTTTGGCCTCACGAAGGGGAAATGGGGTTATCATACTTCCGCGATTCGGGAGCAGCCCATTCGGTTTGCAGCTGAACTCTTAGCCTGCAAAATCATAAGGAAATGCAGGCCAACCGAAGTACCTGCCCCGGTTATCAGGATTGCTATGAACTGCGCTGAGGGGTATACTTATAATTGGGCCGGCTATCTTTCCAAGGAGTTTTTGGAGGGTGCCCGCGATGCGCAAGAAAAAGGTAGACCTTTTCATTATTATTGGCTTATAATCCTTATTGCATTAGTTGGGTGGAAGGAACCCATTGAAGCCCAGTTTGTCGAAATAGACCCTGGCACGCCAGGGGCAGCAAGGTATGCCTCCCTTTGGGTATCCTCAGATAAGGAAACTCAACAGATGACGAACACTGTGTTCGTCTTCTATTCTATGAGCCTTCACTATGAGATAGTGTGAACACCTCGACTTACCAATGAAGTGTTCTCTCAATACGAGGGTGTCGCGCACTTTAGTGCCGACATGCATCATGTTTTCATTCAAGCTCGTGCAGATCCTCAACGGCAATGTTTCAAACTACCATATGTAGTCACGAAACCAGATATCCGGCGGATCGTTCAGTTATGGCCAGTTGAATGGCTGAAAGATTTAGGGAAAAAACCCTCTATTCCGGTTCCTCTAGCTACCAATATTGGCGCAGGTACGAGTCAGGCGCAGCAGCAAAGCCCAGTGGAAGATAGCGAAGATCCAAGCGATTCGCAGATAAATGACAACGGCCAGGGTGGAGATAGTGAACAGGATGAGCAGGATGAACAGGATGAGGAGTCGGTCAAGACCATAACAGATCCTACCCCACCAATAAAGCGCAAGTCACCCGAAGTAGCCGAGGTAACCAAGCCACAGTCCCGCAAAAAGGTAAAAGCATCAAAGGATAAAGATATCGAGGATGAAGCCGCTGTCACGATGGATGCACTGGAGCATGCTCTCAAATAGTCTACGACAGCGCTTACTAAAAAATGGTCCGAATTCGCGGAACTACATCTTGCTGGTCTCGCAGGTATCGCAAACAGGGTATCGGAGTTAAAAGAGCTAACCACAAAATCAGCACCCAGTACTGCGACAAGCAGCACTAGGGCACCCCCGCAGCAGCATATTAGGCAATGGCCACTCAGGGATCCCCAGGGACAGGTATCAAGTGCAATTCTGATGCAGCCTGACATCGATTCTCGACCCCAGACAAATATAACCGCGGAGCCTGATTATACAAAGATGCCTATATCAGAGTTGCACCTCCGTCAGCTTGCGATTACAAAAGAAATCCATACCAGAACCCAAGTATCGCAAACCCAACTGGAAGACTCCATCAAGCAAAACAAAATTTTCGCCGCACGCTTAGATGAGATTGCACAACAGAAGAAAGAGGATGAACAGACAACAACTACGCTAATGTAAGCATTGGATGAGGCATGTCGGAGTCTTTCTGACTACGACATACCGGAAACAGAGGAACCCAAGCAGAAGATTGCTAAGATGAGAGATTATGCCCAGCAATCCCGCGGTGAGCTAGAAAGGATGAAGATAGCACATCAGCAACAGATTGCAGAACTTCAACTGCGCATTCCCCCTGAGACTCCACCGGAGGTCCGAGAACAGTGCCAGCAGGATATCAAGGCTTCAGCAACAAAAATATCAGACAATGTGGCTAGTGTTGCAAAACTAATGGAAGACAGTATAGAAGCATGGGCAAACCTGCAGGACCATCCAGATGTAGGGAAAATTCAGGAAACTATCAAGTTGCGTCAGGATGAGTTAGATGCAGTCCGAATAGAAATCAAGACACTCCCACCTATGCAGAAGATGGCTAAAGTAAAGCGCAGCAAGGAACTTCAACATGAAATAGATTCTTCCAGGACGAAGGTGACGATGCTAGAAAATGCGTTACAGCCCTTGGTTGATGAAGCATTAGAATTGACCAATACTACGGAGAGCCAGCTCAAAATTTTGAAGACCTATGACACTTTCGCGCAGGAAAAAGCTGACACAGACTCTTCTTCAGTATTACAGGAACTGGTGGAAAAGGAGAAAGCCGCTGATGAGATACTGCATAATCTCACCATTCGCTTCCAGGCCCTTGCACAGAAAATTCACCCACCAGAGTCTTCGCAGAGTGTCCCGGGACGGGCCACTAGTGAGTCTTAGGGGCCTGTTGGGGCGCATACTCCATGTTCAGGTAACTCCGCGGTTAATTATAAAATTTGTAAGCGGAGCTATGGGCCAAGATAGTCTTAGGGGTGTCAGGGTAAGTCAAAACCCTCTTTTTGTAATAAACCCGTGGTTTAAATCCAGGGTTTTGGGTTTTTGGGTGCCCATGGTTTAAGACCATGGTTTTGTAAAATTGCGCAGTATAAATAAGCGCTTGTGTAAAAAGGATAGGTTAGGATTTTTGATGTAAAGAAAGATAAGGCAAAGTAAGGTTGGTTTTTTTTGTAAGGAAAGGATAAGTCCCAGCTGTGTGCATGGACGACCTCTGCAGCTGTGTGCGCAGAGGGTTTTTGTAAGAAAGGAAAGAAAGACCTGCAGCTGTGTGCGCAGGAGCCTGCTGCTGTGTGCGCGGCTGATGAAGGACTGAAGAGATCTGCAGCTGAGTGCGCAGATCAACTGTGGTTTTGAGGAAAGAGGAATAAAACGCAGTTTGTGGACGTAGCCCCTACACTGGGGGTGAACCACGTTATATTTGGTGTCGTGGTTTTATTGTGTTGATTCTGTTTCTGTTATTTTCATGCATTAAACTGAATACATCTGATAACATAAGATCACTACTAGTAATAAGCTTCGCTGTGAATTCCCCGTATTGGGTTATGCAAGTTTGGTTTGTTTATTGTGCTGCGAGGTTATATGTGAATGAATGATAAATTTACAAGTGTTGATTAATAATTTTGTTTAAAGGCTAAGGTACAGTAATACCCTTCTCTGCATGCAGAAACCTGATTCTGCGGCACCCCATTGTTGTTTCGGGTGAGACTGCAACCTACGCGCAGGTTGTTGCCGAAAGGGCCAACACGGTGGGTCTTTTGTTGGTGCGACGCATAAGGATTAACTCGGGTCTGCCCTATTGCCCAACATAACCATGCAAGGAACTATATTCAACTGGGCATACATCATGGCAAATAGCATGTCATCATGCATAGTTGCAGCATTAGGGGGTCTGACCCAAAGGAAATATGAGTTCTACATGGCTCCTTTTTTATGGATTGTATCTTATGCACACACCCATTCCCACAGTTAAATTGTCATTGGGATCCCGCTAGGACTCCTGTGTATTCTGCATATCAAATCTTATGGGAACACAAGTATTTCAGTTTCTATAAGACCATTTGCAAGGATTTTTGGATACCATTGTATGAATTGATCTTTCTTAAAGAATGCAATTTCATGTTTGCAGGATCATTGGAGATGATAGGGGAATATGGAGATTACTATTTCTCCAAGGCAGGTTTGTATTTGAAGATGTATGGAGGATCCAAGGCCCCTTCACTACTACCTAGATATGCCATTGATTATGCCATCCATAAGGAAATGATAAGACAGTTGTACATAGACGGTGTCAGGAACTTCCTATTTGATATGAAGAAAATTGTCTACCCATTGCTACCATTTTTCATTGGTATTTATAATTTTACTAAGGTGAAGAGTGCACCGGACTTTGTAACAGAACTAGAAAATTTCCATTTCGAAGAGAAAAATTTCCATAGAAATGACTCGTGGGAGAAAGTTTCAAAGTACTGTGAATCTGTGGTGATACATTTCAAACAATATGATCATTTTCACAAGGATGAGAAGGTATACCAGAATTCGTGTAACATGAACACATTGAAAAAATGATTCAAGAATAAAATCACAACCATAGGAGGTAAAGGTAGAAACAGTGGCACCTCTAAACAATAGAAACAGAAAGAAGAAGCTTCCAAGAAGAAGAAGGAAGAAGAATCCCGAAGGTTAGTTGAAGAAGCAGAGAAATTAGAGGAGGCACATAAATGGAAAGAAGAATAAGCCCAAAGGAAATGGAAAGAAGAAAGGAGGCAAAAGGAATCAGTTGACAGAATAAGAGAAGAGGCAAAAATGGCAGCTGAAGAACTAAAAAGGAAGGAGCATGAATACTAGGATAGAGAGAATCTGGAGCATGACCAATCCCATGATCATCCATTTGATTATTTTGTCCTATTGGGTAGTACAATGACAGGAAGCCAAGTCCCCCTAGTAGATATTGGATTGGTACCATTCATCCCATCTCATGAGCATGTCATGGCTTACTTAGACACAATTTTATTTGACTAGAAGAAGAAAATAATTCCCAGAAGGTCAAAGAAGAGGTTGAAAGTAGGTGATCAACTTATAGAAGTCATGGTGACAGAGAAGAAAGTCATGCAAGGGACTAATGAATATCCTCAACTCCTTGTAATGGCGAGCGTAGCATTAGCACAAGCTAACACAGATAATGTCAGTAATATTTTAGAGGATGTTGGGCATTACAAAGAAATAATTTCCCAGATGAAGGAAACTCTCAGAATAGAAAGAGGAGAGGGACAAGAATTAAAAATAAAACATGATGATACTTTCTGAGAGTTTGAGAGACTCAAGAAGTTATAGCAAGTTCTAGAATCGGACAACGATGCATTAATATTATCAGTTGCAATTACCGAAGGAGAAAAGAGAGATCTTGAAAGAAAGGTTTTAGAGTTGGAAACGTAGAAATATGCAACCATTAAGCAATAATAATAAATAGAGACACAGAACAACCTACTAGAAAAACATGTTGATGTATTTGTAACTTCGGAATGTATTCACTTGTATATCTTATGTATTGTACCCTGATGTTTATTTCGGGAAGTATCTATAATGTAATTGAGTCATTTCATGTACCAATTTTCTGATCGGGAGATTCAATAATGTAACAAGTCATGTAAAGTCATTAAGTTTAACCCTCCATTATAAGTTGAGGCAATAGTTCCCACAATTGTGTCAAGGTTAACCCTCCTTGTTGATCGGAGGGCAAAGTCCCCACAGTTGTGGGGCACTAGGGTTATTAGACTCTCATAGAGATCTCGTCTCTAGTAAGTAATTGTTAAGTGAGGTTGACATGTTGGAGTGGACATTAAGTGAAGAAAAGAATATAAATAGAGAGTGATCCTCTCTATTTATCACACACACACTCACTCATTGGGGTGCATGAGTGAGAGAGAAGTATCTCTCTCAAGTGAGTGAGAGAGAGAGAAGCTATGGAAATCATCTTTATGTTTTTAGGTTTTGCTGTTTCCATTGGTGCTCACTCTATCTCTGAGGAAGTTGTGGGGTTTTTTCCTTTATGGTTTCCCCGAGGAAAATTATTTGTGTCTCTTGTCTCTTGTGTTTTATTGTTGTGCATGTTATTCTCTCAGATAAGATCCTAAGATCATAATGATAGCTTGAATGATAAAATTATAACAAAGAAACTCAATATAGCTAATGAAAAACAACCCGATATTACTCCATTCTACAGTCAAGATTATTTGTTGCAAAGGAAAATAAACCAGGTTCAGTTGAAATTGGCGGAAGAAATATATAATATTAAGAAGATAGAGGCCAGAATGAACGAGATAGAAAATTACTAATCAAAGTTCAGGAAAAGGTTATCATAAGTTTAGAACTTGTGCAAAGTCAGTTAGCTTGGATTGGAACCAATACAGTTTTTCCTGACAACATGACCCAAAATACTACAGGAGGATTGAAGATGGAGTAGGCACTCTTGGATTTCAGCAGTAGAGAAGCATCAAGATTGAATAGAACAGTTGAAAATACTATGGAAAAGTGTAAGGAATTATACAAGAAGATATGCATGACACGCAATAAATGTTAAGCTTCAGCAACAACCCAGTTTCAGGATTTTCCAGACCAAGATCAACATTTAAAGAATCTCCAGGATAGGTTGCAGACCAACGAGCAAAGCACTCGAAAGATTGAAAACATTGGTGAGGAAGAAATCATAATTTCGGTTGTGCAAGTGTTGGTTCATAAATATCTCTTTTAGGAGTTATTGCTGCATACCTCACCAAAGGTAAATGAGATAGAATCTCAGATAGCTAAACATGAGGTAACTGTATGGTTTCTAGATCAAGTGGACTATTGAGTCATCAAAGAAGAAGTTGCTGCATGGAAAGTTTTCATTGGAGGAGCAGCTAGGCCCTCCTAAGTTTTGTCTTGTTTACATGTGGCATTTTGTAAATTATCTTACTTTATTTCCATTTTTCCTAGTGTCATACACTAGAGGATGACTTTTGTAAATCAAAGATTCAAAAAAACAAAAGGGCAGGGGCAGACCAAAATTCATTTGTAAAGGTATAAATAGGGGTCGAGTAGAGATTAGAGGGGGTATTTTTCTAGCATATCTATGCTGAAGCTATTTATATGAGAACTCCTTTTTTTATGAATAAAGATAACCAAATTTTGTTGGAGGAAGGACTATACGAATTTCCAAATGGATTGTGTGGAATGCTAAATATTGAACTATTTTTGTTTTGGCCTGCTATACAAATGTGAGATCGTTCCAACCTATTGAATTATTTATGCAGTTTGTGAATGATTTTATTTTCTGTTATAAATATTGTACATGTAAATGAGTAATGAATGTGTTAATCAACATATCTATATTTGTTTATATTTTCTATTGTAATTATGTACATTGAATTTGAAAAACTACCTGTAGGATTCTACTAGCAACATTAGAGTACATTGCTCAATTAATTAATATTTTCTCCCCTAGGGGATAGGTTAGATTAGGTTAGATTAGAATATGGTATATTTTATTAATAGTAATTGAGGGGTAAGAGTGATAGTATGGCAGGTAAGAACCTACGCATCACGGGTTGAGGCTCTTATTCCCCAGTCACTTGCATTTAGTTTAGGCACTTGCATTTCATCCTAAAACATAAAATTACATAAATGGTGGACTAGGTCGTAACCGATAAAATGAAATTAAAACATTCTTTTAATTATATAGAAGTCAGGCCGCTAACCGGATGGATTCCCCATACCAAACAATAGATGATCTAATTGGGAATAGTTATTGGGGAGAATCTCTACTGTTGGTACCTGGGATTTTCCTGGCATCAATTGTTTTGGTGCTAGAAGGAGGGCCACCAATGCATGGCTAGTAGAGGAAATCCATTTTCAAGATATTATTCCACTAGTGATAGCTCTGTAACTAATATTCTTGAAGAAAGAGTAGGCTTTGAAGAAGAAGTTCTAGAATGCCTTTACCATGTTCCTTTTGAAGTAGTTAAACACTTAAGCATACATACAAGGTCTTATGTAAAGAATCTTAGAGATTTGAAAACAATCCATGAATTACCGAGAAGGAAGTATTCCAGGAGAGTTCCTACTTACACTCAAGATTCAATTTTGGTGGAAAATTTGGAAGAATATGTGAGCTTGTCCATACAAGAGATTGTTCAACTGATTAATCAGTTGGGACCAGATTACCCTATTTTTCAGTCTCCATTAAATTCACATGTTCAGTATCCACCATATACTCCTCATAGAATCATGGCTGGAACTATACCCCCAAATGCTAATCAACCTATAAATCCTAATCCACCACCATCTTGGAGGGCCAGAACACCACTAAACCTAGATGCTCCTTTACCTGCTTTGCCTCAAAATGCTGAAAAGGAATTACCTAAGTTCGACCCTGGAAAAGGAATTTCAGTGGACGACTACCTGCAATTTTTTTATTTTTCTTTAGAACGTTTAGTTGTGGAGCATGAAGATGTGGTATGCAAGCTTTTTGCACATACCTTTGAAGCTAAGGCCTCTGCTTGGTATTTCGGTTTATAAGCAAATTCGATAGCATACTAGGATACTTTTGTAAGGGTGTTTAAGAGCAAGTTTGGTCTTCAATGAACCACCGCCACTCTCATGAAAGAATTGTTATCTATGAGAATTGATAAGAAATAAAAAGTACAAGATTTTAATCAGAGGTTTGCTGCTCATTTGAATAATTTCAGCGCTACAATAAAACCTATTTCAACACTTTGTCCCAGCATAGCAATGTTTGTTAAGAGGTCAGTAAATTATTATTTGGTAGAAACTTATGAGGAGGAAAATAAAGTATAAGCTGAAATTGACAGCATAAACAAATACACTGTCAAACCAGATGTAAGGACCTTTAATAGAAAAAAACCCTTGCTGTTAACCAAACCTAAAGAGGAACATTCAAGTGAATTGGAAAATGTGGTGGCAATGGTACAAAAGTTATCAAACGATATTGTCAATCTAGAAAAGGATAAAGAAGCTAGTTCATCCAAGAAACAATTCTAACCTTATTTAAAGAGAAGAGAGGAAGGTGGGGCATCTCAAACACATCTGCGTAGTTCTTCTGTTTTGAATTTTACCGAGGTAGAAATGGATTAGTTTTGCACTTTTCATCAAGAACCTCATTCTGAAAAGAGTTTCCCACAATGGATTAACTCAATGACTCTAGTTATGAATCAAATATTATATACTCAAATAACAGAGCCTAAGGTGGAAGAAGAAAAAACAAATGAACCAAAAGAATCACATGAAACAATGATGGTCTTATGGGACTGTGCACCTACACTAGGGTTAGATGAAGAGGAACCTACCGAAGAAATTCAACTTTCGACAGTCAATGTTACAAACAGAAGCAAAGGACCAATAATGGATGAAATCTTATTACTGCCTAAGATTAGGAAGATACAATAAAGTATGAAGAAAATCAACAGTAATACCCAAACACCACCTAAGTCTGATTTGGTCACCACAAAAGATAAAGTTACAGTAGTTAGTAAGCCTGTGAAGGTTTTGGAGAGTAAAATGGAAAGCAATAAGAAATGCCTAGTAGAATACGATATGGGATACGACATCATAGAAGACATGAATAAAACAAAAGCGAATAATTCTTTGTTTGAATTGTGTAATTTACCTCAGCAAAGAAATAAGCTTCTAGAAGCTTTTGATCCACAACCCAGTAGATCCAAGGATGACATTCAATCTGATAAATCAATTAATGAGGCTAGCATTGGAGGGAATTCTAAATCTCAAACTTTGTCATTTTTCCTGTCTTTTGAGATATTCAATCATAATGTGCATAATTGTTTGGTGGATTCTGGAGCTTCATCTAATGTCATGCCACTTTTGGTATTCAAAATGATCAATGGTCAACCTACACCTTCCTCATGTAAGATCATTCAGTTGGATAGATCTACAGTTAAGGTAATAGGAGAAATTAAAAATATGGTGATTCGGTTATCCGCAGATGAAAGGGTCTGCTAGTTTATAGACATCATGGTGGTAGATATACCAGAGGCATATGGTTTTCTATTAAGAAGGGACTGGTCTACAAAACTAAATGGGTACTTTGCAACCAATTGGTCACACCTGTGGCTTACACATAAGAACAGTCAAAATCAGATCAAGGTGATGAGGGAACCACATATGAAACAAAATGTAACACAATTGGAAGGAAAAAATAGACCTATAAACTTCTCATATTCGGTCTTGGGAAACTATTTGATAGAGCTTGAACCTGGAAATTATCAAGTGGAAGAAGCCAGTAATGATTCAGACACACAGTCCAAAGTCCTTCATTTTTCATGGACTGATAATATTGATTGTAATATAGTTAATTTAGTTTCTAACTTAGAAAGCAACAATAATCCTGTAGATTTAGAAAATAGATTTTGGTTGTTGTGTTTTGACGGTTCCAAAACACAAGAGCGACCAGGAGCAGATTGTGTCATGATTGATCCTGAAAAGAACAAACATTTTCTCTCTTTTTGACTAGAGTTTTAGTGTACGAATAACACAGTTGAGTGTGAAGATCTAGTCTAAGGATTTAAAAAGGCCATTGAACTTAAAGTAAAAAATTTAAAATTTTTTGGTGATTCTGAGATAATTGTCAGACAAGTTCGAAACACAATTCATTTCCTGTCCCCACATTTAAAATTCTACCAAACTAAATTCTGGGATCTTATAACAAATTTCAATGCTTTCAATATGAATTCTATTCCTAGATTACAAAAGGAAGCAACTGATTTGTTAGTTATTTCTACTGCAAGGTTAGTACCCCCTAATAACAAATGCTCCATTGAATTAATCTTCAAGCCATCGAAACAAGACAATATTTCAAACTTGAGAGTATTTGATGATGATCAGCAAATCATATATTTTCTTACAAACGATGATACTTTCAAGCATTCAGTAATTGATGACAAAGAGCATCAAACTAATCTTCAAAGTGGAAAATTCATGCCTAAAGGAGTGAGAACGTTGGAAGAGATGTTTGATCTAAACAACAAGTTTAGAAAACCTGCAAATGTAAAAAAAAATAGTTCATCTATGCAGTATGAATTGATTAATATTGGGATAGAGTTTGAACCCAAGTATGTGAACTTGGGAAGATGTTGTTCACCAGGAGAAAGAAGCAAATTTATCAGCTTATTTCAAAAATATAAGGATGTTTTTGCTTGGACATATGAATACTTAAACACCTATGATACATGCATCATCCAACATATCATTCTTATTAAAGCTCATCTGAAACCATTCCAGTAGCCACTGAGAGAAAATGCATCCCAAGCTGGAACCTCTAATCCAAAATGAAGTTAAAACGTTACTTGATGCAAACAATCATTTTCAGAGTCATACATTCAGAGTGGGTGGAAAATATGGTGCTAGTAAGAAAGAAATATGGTGAAATAAGATTATGTGTAGATTTCAGAAATCTGAACTGAGCTTCAGATAGAGATAACTACCCAATTCCACTAATGGAACAAATTCTACAAATGGTCTTAGGTTCTGAAATGTTCTCCCTATTGGATGGGATTTTCAGGCTACAACCAAGTATTGGTAGCAGAGCAATACAAGCTGAAAACCACATTTCAAACAAAGTTGGGGACTTTTGATTACAGAATAATTCCCTTCGGTCTCATCAATGCTAGAGCCACTTTTCAAAGGGAAATGGATATAACTTTCTGAGGTTTAATTGACCATAGTGTGGTATCTTATCTAGATGATGTAATCATATTTTCTAAGAAAAGAGAAGATCACGTGTTTCATTTGAAACAATTTTTGACTGCTGCAGAAAATGCGACATATCTTTAAATCCTAAGAAATGCATCTTCGCGGTATTAGAGGGAAAATTTTTAGGCCACATTATTTTTAAAAAGGGTACCTCCATAGACATGAAAAGAATAGAAGCCATATCTCATATTCCCTTGCCCCACAATAAGAAGTCTATGCAATAATTCATGGGTACTATAAATTTTCTTCGAAGGTTTGTCCCTAACTTTTCCCAGATAGTAAAACCTTTTCAACATATGGTAAATAAGAGTGTACAATTTAAATGGAATGATATAGAGAAAGGTACTTTTAACAACATCAAAGAGGAAATAGCTCATGCACCTTCTCTTAAAAGTCCTAATTTTGAAAAGGATTTTATTCTATACACTTTTTCCTCTAATAACTCACTCGCACCAATGCTCACATAGAAAAAAAAAATGGGAGATGAGTACTCAATATTTTTTATTACAGCTGACTTTACCACACATGGTAGATCACACATTTATGGCCTTCCCTGTCCCTCTGCAGACTCTTTGGACCCCATGGACCATTTTTGTACTTTTGATGTTTCCAAGATCATCCCTAAAAACACTCATTATTTTTTGTACGCAAATTTTAAACCCTTTCTCATGTATACACATGGATATAACCCTTAAACACGCGTACATCGGGATGTGTGCAAAAGTCCAAATATTTTTGGAGTTTTCCTTGATGTGGATCCAAGTCACTTGTCTCCTAGCCTTCCATATGCCTCGAGATTGCTCATATTTGACCTTCCATTACCCCAGTGAAGAACTATATAAGGAACCCTTTGGATACATTAAAGGAGAGGAATTGAAGAGCAATAAAACTATATTCCATTGTTTTCGTAGCTTGCTTATACTTGAGTCTGCACCCCTTTGTCCCTTGGAGCACTTGGTGTTCTTCCCAAGCTTGCCTTTTCTTGTGAGCTTGATATCGAGAGATGGAGGATTGCGGTGGTGGAAGCCCAAGTGGAGGACTCAGTTTCTATGGTTTGTAGACGTGCTGACAGAGGTTGTCATTCATGTAATCTCTGATTTATATTAATAGAAATATCTTTTCATGTCCAATGATGTGCATTTAAATGAATATTGAATCCATGGATGCTTTTAATTGCTTATGCATTATTGATTATATATTCTATAGTAGGCCTAACACCATTATATAGAATGCTTGTCTTGTTTGTTGTTGTTGAGAGAGAAAATTGTTAACACACGCGGGATTGGAAAAAGCTCAACGGGAATCTAGATCAACCGTCCAGAATAAGGTATGTTTCGAGATCCTTTAGTGTTAGATGTTTTATTTCTCTTGCATATTGGGAAGGAATTGATTTATACTGTTACTCTATCTATTGTGGTACACCCCAAGCCATAGGAAGTTTTCTTCGTAATAGAATTGGTGACCATACCGGGGAGATTCCTAGTCATTTCCTTTGGGGGTTTTGTTGGCATTCAATGTTCTTGAATTGCTCTAATTTCTCTGTTTCTGAGTAGGGTCTGGGGGCATGATTTCCCAGTAGTGTCTTACAAGAGTAAATTTTGTCTTAGCTTGTCTATTTTCCTTGTTTTTATCTCTTTTTCTTCCTGTACACGGGTTTTTCTTTCATAGTCGCGTGTACACGCGGGTTTTCCTAGAATAGTCGCGTATGTACACAGGTTTACTGAGAACAGTCGCATATTCCCTGATTTTTTCCTTTTTGGGGAATATTAAGTGTTGCTGGGTGATTTTGGATTATTCTTGAGTCTTCTTGGATACTTCTGGAATCTGTATACACCCCTATTTCTTACCAGAGACGCTTTTTAGTTTAAATTTTTGAAGATGTTCTTGTCATTTCATTTCCTATTTTTTGTTTTGGGATTAGTGCATTAGGTCTCTTTTACCTTGGTGCTTTGCTTGGGTCTTGTCTGGTAGTGCTTGCAGTGTCTGAGGGTTGTAGAGTCATACTTTTTCTTTTTATCTCATTTAATTCACAAAATACAAAAAACATTTGTTTGTTGGATCATTATGCATTGTTTGCATTTTTCATTTGCATGGTACTTGCATTAGGTTTGCTTGGAGAATATTAGTCAGATATTCATATAGGAATGGTTGCATATTCATTTGAAGGAAATTTTTTTCACTTCACGGAGTAGCATACTCTGTTTTTCATTTGACACTGTGCATTTGCATTGATTGTTAAGTGTGCATTTTACTTCTTGTTGTGTCATAACATCATTAGTTGCACAACCAATTTCAGTTTGAGTAATAAGCCAATTAAAATCAATGCATAATAAAATGAATTATACTCTTTTCTTTTATAGGGTGCACCAACAAGACTATGTTTTAGGGTCTTGGAATAGTTCATTGTGAGTAAATTCTCCAAGACCACTAAACGAAAGATTTATGTGTCTGTCAAGGTGAGAGTGTGAAATTCCTTTATATAATTAGTGTTCTTAGGATCCTCCTCTTACAAGGGAGTTAAGCACAAGACATTGTGTGCGGTTATGATTGGGATGACCCTTGGTTGTAACTGAGTAGCACTGGAGATATTTCCAGGATTGTATTCGTATTTGGGGGCTCTTTCAAGAGTTTCGGGCTTTTCTACCCCAGCCATACGGTCAATCCAGCCTACGACTATCTACATGAGCATTGATTATATTGAGGTGACCTTAGTTGCCTTACCTAGGTTATCGAGGGGGTACTTCACAGAGGTTATTCTATAGGTGTCCTAGCCAGGTAGGGGTCAGACAGCACAGTCTCTATATGCGTTGAAGATGAGGGCCACTATAATTGGTTATGAACCTCCGCTTGTTGTGTATGGGAGTCTCAAGCCTCTCCTAGGAGAGACATACCTGCTTCGTTTGGGAGCTCACATATCCTACGCTTGTTTTCTTGTGATTTCCCTTTACATTTTATAGGTGCATGCTAGTTTTCCTAGGGTTTTCATAATTAGATCGAGTCTTTTTATTTTTTGAGTCATTGTGGATTCGGGTGTGGTGCTTC
This sequence comes from Pseudotsuga menziesii, assembly GCA_001517045.1. NCBI lineage: Eukaryota > Viridiplantae > Streptophyta > Pinopsida > Pinales > Pinaceae > Pseudotsuga > Pseudotsuga menziesii. Next base: position 162,440 of record LPNX010891381.1, on the reverse strand, counting down.
ACGGATCTTGTCATTTACTGGGACTTCCACATTCCCCGTCTCCTCCTCCTTTGGGAGAGAGAAATAGACAGTCTAGGCAAACTAATTCTCACTTTGATTCACACACTATGGGAGATCATGAGGATGAGATTCCAGAGATGACCTCTCCACCTCATGAGTTTGGGGAGGAAGATCCTACTCCCGTATATGATCCTTCACCAGAAATACCTTCACAATCTGGTTATGATCCCTCATTCACAGGTCATCGATATTGGTTTCCAAGCGACAAGACTCATTATGAACCCACAAGCACTAGTCATGTTCGTTATGGCATGCCTGATATCCATTCACCTGATCCGGCACATCATGTCAAGTTGGAAGTCAAGCCTAGCACTACTTCTGGGGGCACTCATATTCCTTTCCATGTGGAGATATTTGGGAGCACTAGTCACATTACACCTTCCATCCCTGCGGTGGAAGCAACCTTGCATGTTCATCCTAGACCTAGTGTTAGTAATTCTATGTAGATACCAGAACCGAGATGGGTGAAGATTGGGAACACCACTTAAATTCCTTCACATGTCCCTTCATTCTCGAACCCTGTTCCTTCAAATTATTTTTTGACAACCGTTCCTCCCCCTCATTCACGTGGTCCTTCAGGTTGGAATATCACTACTATCCATGTTCATGCTGTGACTGCTTCCACAGTAGCATCTCAGAGTCAAGTACCTCCTGTTGTGTCGGGAGCTCATATCCCTGTTTCTGGATCATCTTATGTTCCATCTCAAGGAGTTACCCATATCCCTAACTATGGACATTCTCATGGGACATCCCATGGGACACCTTATGGAGCTTCTCATGGACATTATTATAGTTCGCAGTATGGAGATAAATATCAACCCTATGGGTACAAGTATCAACAACCTACTTACTCTTCCAATTATGGCTTTGTAACACCACATAATCAAGGCATCCCGCATCACAATGCTTCCATGAATCCCTACATGGGTCAAATAGGAGGAGGTTATTATGGCCATGGCCATGGTATTTACAGCAATCAAACTTACATGAACCATAATTACCAGGGAGCGTGGCATAGACCAACTCAACCTAGGCTCCCTTTCCTCGCAACATTGAACTTACCTAACTTATCGAGAGTCGAGACTTATGAACAATCTGGTATCTCATGACCTGGCTTGGCTGGCCGTCCCTAACAAACTTCCTTCAAACATTCCCAAGTTCGAGGGTAAAGCTGGAGAATATCCTAGTGAGCATGTCACTACTTTTCACCTTTGGTGCTCTTCCAATTCCTTACATGACGATTCAATCCGTTTGAGGCTATTTCAACACACCCTCATCGGGCCTATAGAAAAATGGTATATAGAGTTACCAAGGGGGGAATACACTTTATTTGATGTCCTTTCCATGACTTTCCTCAATCACTTTCATCTACCAGTACATTACGACATTGGTACCGAACTCTTGTCAAAATTTTGATAAGACAAAGCTACACATATATTGGATCATATTCAAGAGTGGCATAGATGGAAGCGGTTGATTAAAGCCTTTATACCATAAAAATTTCTCCTTGAGTGGTTCCTCAAGTCGTTGTTACCTTACATCGCGAAGGATGTTTCTACATCTAGAGTCCCAAATGAGGAACAAGAAATATTTAGGGCACAAGAGTTGGATTTGATCTACGGTCAATCTGGACATTTGTATGAGATTATACCTAATGCTCCATGATCTAGTTTCAATCCCAAGGTCAAACCTCGGCCACATGCCAATGGCATTGTGGGATCTACAAGTACCAGACCTGCGGATTCGGTTGTGAAACAAGTGATTCAATTGTCAATTAATCAATCCACATCGAGACAAGCCACGACTTCATCTCAACCTACCCAATCGGTGAGTGTACTTTCTATGCAATCGTTGGACCATAAGGGCAACCAGCAGCCTGGAAGGAATAATAAAAAAGGGAAAAATAATAGTAAGGGTGGGACTAAGAATGAAAATTATAATTATAATGACAAGAACACTTGTAATGCTGAGGGGACAAGCACACTAAACATATGGTAAAGTTTCCTTGTAATTTATGTAAGGAGGACCACCTCACTCACTTGTGCCCTCGTATGGAAGATGCCTCAAGGTTCATAGCACAAGGCCTAGCCTTGCTAACTAATCCTTCACCTAACAATCAAAATATGAACTCGAGGACCATTGATCCTCATTGTGCATCAGGTGGAGATCAAAATATACCAGAGGCCAATATTGGTCATGGTTGCATCAACATGGTGCACGTTACTAAGGTTGTGACTCATGCAAAGGATTATGGTTCGTCGAAATCGGACCTTGAAAAGGAACCCACCCCACCCGAGAGCCCTTTGTGTATTGAAAAACCTATAGATAAACCTGAAGTTCCACCTCGCATTCCTAAGGGAGCCCTAAAGAATTCAGGGCACATTTCTAATGACTGAGCCGCCTAGAAATATTCTGTTGTCAAGGATTTGGTCCAAACTCCTTGTGCAATGTCCACACTTGAAGTACTTCAGACTTGTTCTCAGTAGAGGAGAGCCATGCTTTCTGCTCTTGGGGTTTAATTATGATAACTCTTATTCTATTATCAAATTTGAAACCATGGGAATACATCCTTACTTGCATTACTATGTGTCTCTTTTGATTAATGTAGAGTGTCTTAATATGACCGTCAAACACACTGTCGTTGATGAAGGCACTGCTACTTCCGTGATGTCTTTGTCATGTTGGAAGGGTTTGGGTTCTTTCGAGTTGTCTCAATCCGCTACTATGTTGACATATTTTGATGGTAAATCATTTTGGTCACATGGGATTCTTCCTTCTCTTAAGGTCCAATTAGAAGGGAATACCATCGTGAGTGAGGTCGAGGTGGTTGATGTGCCCCTTGACGACAATCTATTGCTAGGCAAAAATTGGATGTATAGTATGCAAGTCGTAGCCTCTTCTCTCTTTCGAATGATATGCTTTCCATTTAATGGGAAGATCATTAATATTGATCAGACATCATTCCATAATTCGAATGTTAATGCATCATCGGGAACTTCTATTCTGATTATTGATCATTCTTAGCCGGCAACTGGGACTGTGGGTGTGGGTATGTATCCGTCTCTTATGGGAACCTTTAGTTATCCTGCACTCGTTCTTATGATCAGATCTAGTTTTGGTGGGGCTTCATCCTCATTGAATTCGGTGCCTTTTCGCACTACCCATATGAAAGATCCTTGGATTCTTCCTTCACTGAGTCCTTCGATTAGACCTATCGAAACGGATGTGTTGTTTCCTGCAATGATGGTAGCATATCAAGCATATCTTGATCAAGTTGTAGAGCCTAGTCCTTCCTCTTCGCGGACAGATGAGGAGGAACTGTATGTGCTTCCTGCATGGGAAGTTGAGTCCTCTCACACACATGATTTCCTCGACGATGTTTTTCCATCGAATGAAGCCATTATTGAGGCCATGTCTAGGGTTGAGCCACCTTGGGAAGAGTTACATCATCGATCATATTTTCTTCCTGAAATAGACCATATGGAGTGTGATGACTTTAGGGAGATTCTTAGTGAGAATATTGGTAGTCCCATGGTTCCATTGAGCTCTTCTGGTCAGATGGTCGATGGGAACATGGAGAATTTATCACCTACTATTCCTATCAATATTTCTTGCGATCTTGGAAAAGTTGAGAATGTCTACATTGGGGCAGGTTGTTCCCCTAATGAGATCAAGGAGTATACTAGGCTATTTAAAGATTTTTGTGACATCTTTGCTTGGTCATACAAGGAAATGCTAGGTATTGACCCTCATATTGTCGAACATGAGATTAAAACCTATCCGAATGAGAAGCCCGTTCAACAACGTTTGCATGCGATGAATCCTAGAAAAGCGCCCGCCATTAAGGATGAGATAGAGAAACTGTTAAAATCTGGTTTTATCTCTTCCATTCTGCTGATGGAGTGGGTTTAAAATCTTGTTTCGATTGATACGAAGTAGGGAGCGATCTGTATATGCATTGATTTCCGTGATTTAAATCGTGCTTGTCCTATGGATAATTTTCCTACACCATTTATTGATCATATTTTGGATGAGTGTGCGAGAAGCGAGGTATTCTCCTTTATGGATGGTTTTTCTGGATATAATCAGATTCAGATCAAACCCAAGGATCAACATAAGACCACATTTATTTGTCCTTGGGGTACTTTTGCATATCGGAAGATGCCTTTCAGCCTTAAAAATGTCGGAGCTACATTTCAGTGGGCTATGACCTTAATTTTTCATGATCTCAAAATGATTATTGAAGTGTATTTGGATGACCTTGCTACTCATTCTCATTTGAGAGTGTGTCATCCATACCATTTGAGGTTAGTGTTCGAAATATGCCACCATTAACAAGTGCATTTAAATCCTCATAAGTGCATATTTTTTGTGTTTATTGGTCGCTTGCTAGCGTTCATCATATCCAAGGAGGGTATAAGAGTTGATCCCTTAAAGGTTGAGGCAATACTTCAATTGTCTCCCTCGCGCAATATTAGACACCTTCGGTGTTTGAAAGGCATGGAAAATTTCTTGCAGAGATTCGTATTTAATTTTTCCAACTTGAATAAAGGATTTATGCATCTTTTATAAGGACACTCCTTTTTACTGGGATTAGTGATCCCAAGAGTCCTTTGACGCTCTTAATCAAGCCTTAGCATCATCCCCCATGCTTAGTCCACTTGACTATAACCGTGATTTCTTTATTTATGTGGCTGCATCTATGGAGACGGTTGGAATGGTTTTGGTTCAGGAGGATTCGGAGCTCCACGAGCATGTCATATATTATTTTAGTTGAAACCTTATTGATGTGGAAATCCATTATTCCCATGTGGAGAAGCTTTCCTTGCCCACCATTCATGCGGTTCAGAGATTGAGACATTACATTCTCCTTTGCCAAACCTTGGTTGTAGCTCATATCAATCTATTTCATTTCTTCCTCACTAGAAGGATGGATGGGGGAAAATACAATAAATGGATTGTTATTTTGCAAGAGTTCGATCTCGAATTCGTTTCAGTGAAATCAAAGAAATCGTAGATCTTTGCGGAGCTCATATTTGATTTTCCAAGTTTGGAGGAGGAAGAGGTTTATGAGGATACATTTTTTTATGAGCATATTTTCCTTATCTCAACTTTGGACCCATGGTATGGGGATATGATTGTATATTTTCAAACATTGAAGGTCCCTACTCACCTTTCATAGGATGAGCGACGACGATTACATCATGTAGCCAAGAACTACCTTATAGTGGATAACACTTTGTACTGCTGTGGGCTAGATTCCATTTTGCGTCATTGTTTAACCCATGAAAAGGCTGAGGTTTTTTTGAATGATTTCCATGGAGGGGCGTGTGGTGGTCATTTATCTGGGCTTTCAATAGCCCAAACAATTTTGAGAGAAGGGTATTTTTGGTCGTCGATATTTAAGGATTGTGTTAATGCGATCAAGAAGTGTCACCCTTGCCAGGTGTTTGCACGCAATATGCACTTACATCCAGCCCCATTACATTGTTACCGCCAGTCCCTTCACCAAGTGGGGGCTTGAATTTATGGATTGAAACCCAGCTTTGGGTGGGGGGCATCACCATATTATAGTGGCTGTCGATTATTTCACGAAATGGACAAATACTATGCCCACGGTTAAATCCAATGGTGAGACAGCCGCACTTTTCATTTTCAACCAAATTATTACTTGGTTCAGTATTCCGAAAGAGATTGTCACTGACCATGGTAGGCACTTTCATAATAAAATGATGGAAGAGTTGGCTTCAAAGTTAGGGTATAAGTAGGAGCACTCCTCTTCTTATTACCCTCAGGAGAATGGACAGGTTGAAGCAGTGAATAAATCACTTAAGTCCATTCTCCAACAAACTATCGCACAAAGCAAGATGAATTGGCATATCATGTTATGTCATGCTTTGTGGGCCTATAGAACCATGGTTAAAACTGCCACCAGTTTATCTCTATATCAACTTGTACATGGGGTGGAGTATGTCTTGTCGGTTGAATGTGAAAATCCCTTCTCTAAAGCTAGCTATAGAGCTTTTACCAGACACTTCCACATTAGAAGAACGTTTGGTCCACTTAGAGCAACTTGATGAGTATCTTCGAGATTCCTTAGTGGATTTAGAAGTAAATAAGCGTCGCGTCAAGGTCCAATATGACAACTCTGTCCATCTGAGGAAGTTTAGTGAAGGTGATTTGGTCCTTTTGTGGGATCAAGCTAAAGAACCCTTGGGGGCAGGGAATTTTAATCCCATGTGGCATGGTCCTTACGTGGTCAAACGTGTGTTAGAGAAGGGCGCCTATGAGCTAGTGGATTATGAAGGGACAACCTTGGCAGAGCCAGGAAATGGGCTCTATCTTAAAAATTACTATGCATGATCTTTAGCTAGGGCTGATTTTTGTATATTATTGTACAACTTGCATTGCATAGTTAGGTTTTCTTATGGTGATCGGGTCTGATTGATTAGCTTTCGCTTCTTATGGCAGATGTCAATGGAGTCTTTTATGCATATAGTATTCGTTGATGGTGCTATCCACCACACTCAAAATTCAGCCTCGGTTGCTTGGGTGATTTATACTCCTACGGGTCAGGTATTGCCTTCAGGAGGCGTATGTTTATGACCTTGTTCAAACAATGTTGCTGAATATAGTGCCATCATTGAGTTATTGCGTGATGCTATTTCACATGGCATTCATTCTCTTGAGGGACTTCTTGGCTCGCAGTTAGTGGTTTCACAGCTTAATGGCTTGTATCGCAATAGATATCCAAAATTATTACGAATATTCTTAAGGGTTAGATTGCTAGAACAACAATTTGAAAATATAACATACATTCATGTTCTAGGAAATTTTAATCAAGTTGTTGATTCATATGCTAACTATGTGTTAGATTCGCATTTGTTTCATAGACCATAAACATCTCACAAACATACATTTTTGCACACATGTAAATAAATAAAATTGATCATCATAAAAAATTTTCATTAATATCCAAAAAGTGACGCCATAATATGTAAGTGTCATAATACAAAATTGGGGCTTTTGAGCCACCAAAACATAATACACGGTCGTACAAAAAGGAATAATCTCAGGTATCTAAGCCTGAGGAGGAGGGGGGTTCTGATCATGGTAGCACACTACATCTCTGGCTAGCCATTGAAATAATCAAACCCATGCTCGTGGTGCACCAACCACCTAGCACTGCATAGCCTCAGGCAAGTCCTCAACTTGCGTCATGGGTACCCTGTGCGTCAAGCATACGAAGTTTGTGTGAATTCTTTGGAGCATTCGCTCCACATCCACACCCATGATATCATCTCCTATTCCCCTCCATTGATTACGAGGGAAACCATCCGGTCATCGTGGTCCTACATCTGTATACACATGTCAAATTGTCACTATGTGTCGTCACACCAAAAACATGTCTTTTGAGTCAATACATCAAAAAACAAAAAAAACAAAAAATAAATAAATAATTCAAAAAACTTAAAAAGTAGGTTTGGGATTCATTATCTATGTCACCATATTCCTCTCCTGGTTGTAGGGGCATGTCTGAATATCCATGGAAGTATATCCATGCATAAGGGTAGTCATCTATGGTTATGATCTACCTCCGCCACCATGGAAAGAAGTCTGCTAGGTAGGGGTTAGCCACCCTAACTCCGCTCAGTCTACGCATAACATTTTCCCAACATCATTGGGCTGGATCTCGAACTCCGTGTGGAGGAATTTCCACTCTAGGTCTTAGCCCCGGTACCCGCTCAAAGAAGAACGTGCTCGGTATACTGCCAAAACTAAAGTTCCACACCCTGCCCATTTTGTAGTCACTCAGCTACTATTTCCTGTTGCTCAAAAGCATCATGCTCCAATCATACACTATGGGTCTCATACACTCCACCGAATAGAACATCAATGGCTGAGAGGCCTGGTGGAGTGAAGCTAATCCGACTATCCTGCGTAATGCCAATAGTATGGCCTTCAGTCCCAAAACCTGGATATATTTTGTCAGGATTTGACTCCCAACATTTTCCATGTCCGAAAAGTAGTACACAGCTATGTACTCATCAATAGTCAATCCACCTCCTGGTCTACGATATCAAAGATTTACCACCTCTCCTCATCGGGATAAACTAGTGATAAAGTATATGTCCTCAACCTCAATGTTGAGCGACATATCATCAATATGAAAAGTCTCAGAGTCTGGATCCCAGTAATCCACTCATATCTGGAGTAGTCTTGGTTTGGCCTCATACTACCAAGACACCAAAAATTATACAAATGACATGCCCATAATTCTTGTTGAGCCATAAGATCACCTTGCACGGCCTCCTCCACATCACCATGTTCTCTTTCCCTCCACTCTAACACCATCCTGCACAAAAAACCAAAGTTTTTATTAGCATTTTCCTTTGAAAACCTTATTTTCAGCCTCATATGCGACTGTTTTCAACACAACCACGTATGTACGCGGGTTTGGGTGTTTTTCTGCGTATGACGAGCCCTAGACATGGAAAAAACCCCGATTTTCATGTGGGATGAAACACACAACTATGGATGGCCTAAAAAATTGATTGGACCATGAAAACTTAAAAAAATTAGATGAAATGGGAAGGGGAGGACATGAGAAGTTGCCTGGATCAAACGGGGTCAGATTTCATTGGATGATGCTCCCGAAATTTGCGTCAGAAGTTTTGAGCTCAAATGCACTATGTTGGGTAAAAATTTCAAATGGTATGGAATTTTTAAATTTTTTACTATTTATAGAATGTTTTGACATTTTTTACCCACTTTCTATATTTTTTGACCATTTTGGACCATTTTGGACCGCTTGAACTAGTTTGATGATGGAGTCCGTTTTGAACGCAGTTTGACCTGTTCGTGCCTATTTCAGGTATTATGTCTAAACTACCATATAGTTTAGGTTTCACATCCTTTTTCACTTTGCATGACCTTATGACCGTTTCATTCTAACCTTAGGTACAAACCCATTCTATCTTGTCACGGAACCTTCTTGTTGCTTTTAGAAGTGACATGATGTGAAGGGTAGAGCTTGACCATACATGGGTACCCTAGTTAGCTCCTATTTTACATTTGGTGCTTATGTCGACATTTTTTCCTTTAGGGTGTGAGAGTCCTTTGTATAGTATCCCCATGACTTTGCGCAAGAGCTTCATACTCCACTTGATATTTTTGTTGGCCTTTTCCCTAGGACTCCCTTATGTCAAGTTGTAATTGCATTACCATGAGTTTTGCTTTCCTTAATGATCCTTATGCCAGCTTCCCTGAATTTTATTATCAGCCATATAGCCCAATATTTCCTCATGTCTAGCCAAGAAGAGCCATTTTATATATATTTTGTAGCTTTATTTGCCATTTTTTACCGAGAGGGGACGTTTCCCCGAGTGTCATTATCTAACACATGTTTCCTTGCATTGAGCATAGGTATGTTCCACTACTTGGAACTATTTTTTTTACCCCTTGACACTCGTCTCCTCCTAGATTTGTAACTATAAAGCACTTTTATTATTTTTCAAACTTTTCAAAATATCTGAAAAAGTCCCAAAAATAAAAATAAAAAAACCAAAACGTCGGACAGGAAAATATGTTATTTTTGGCAGCAGTCGAGTCGTGTCGCCTTCAAATAGAGCACTGTATATCACATTAGTTGGTTGGGTTAATAGTTTGACTTTAGGAGCTATACTCGTTTCTTTGATTTTATCTCCACCGACTGGTTAAGCTTCCAGTCCCTATGGAGCCTCTGTCGATGCCTCCTATGTCGCAGAGATGTCCCATTTTCGTATATTGAGTCTATGTTGCCTACATTCAGTCACCATTCACCTTTATGCTCTTGTTCGAAGGAAGTGGAAGCCTGAGTCGTCCATTCCTCAGTTTTCTTGACTTTTCATGTCGGTCATTCCTGGTACTAGTATTGGTTTGAGCACATTATGATAGAGTCCTTCCACTTTATACATCTTTGATGAGTACCTCATGTTGGATGATGGGGGATGCCTTAATTCCCTCCTTCCATTGGATTCCATGCCATCAACTTCAGATCATTTATTCTAGGATAGTAGTCTAGAGTCATTTGAGTGCCTTGAGACTTATAGTAATTAGTGGTAGGTTCTCTCTCTATCAACAATTTTGGGAATACATCAATGTCCCCTGATCGATGGATTCTTTCAAGTGTTCGACCTCAACACATTTATTCGCACTTGTTAGATTGCACTCTAGTACCTTGATTCCCATTTTCATTATTGGTGGGTGATCTTGCATCTATTAACGGTATACATCAATGACTGGTAATCAAACGATGGACTACTATGTTCGACCTCGACACCTCTATTCACATAGTAGGACATGTACTTGTAGTGGGTTGTGTAGAAGACTTTCCAGATTGGTGGAATTTCTAATATTCTACCTCCTTGATCGTGCCCGTGTTCATGAGATTTCAGCTCTTGTGACTTGATTCAAGTGTATTTAAGATATCTTCACCTTTCATGGAGATCTTGGTCCTTTGTATATCTTCATCATGGAGATTCTGATCTATCTATATTGTACGTGGGGATGACCACACATGTCATATTTTATATCATGCCTATTCATGGCTATTGTACCCTTATGTATCCAGCACTGTTGTATGTATTTGTAGTCATATGCAGAGATATTTGTACTATACTATTGGATGGCTAGTTCTTCCACCTGGTTCTTGATCACCCCACTTCTGGGATGGAATTATAATGTATTTTGGCCATTGTATCACCCCTATGACCTCACACATTAGGGGGCATATGTCACAGTTGATTTTACCACACATGGTAGATCACACATTTATGGCCTTCCCTGTTCCTCTGCAAACTCTTTGGACCCCATGGACCATTTTTGTAATTTTTATGTTTCCAAGATCATCCCTAAAAACACTCATTATTTATTGTACGTTACTTTTAAACCCTTTCTCGTGTATACACACGAATATAACCTTTAAACCTGTGTACATCAGGATGTGTGCAAAAGGCCAAATATTTTTGTATTTTTCCTTGATGTGGATCTGAGTCACTTGTCTCCTGGCCTTCCATATGCCTCACGATCACTTGTATTTGACCTTCCATTACCCCAATGAAGCACTATATAAGGAACCCTTTGGATATATTGAAGGAGAGGAATTGAAGAGCAAGAAAACTATAGTCCATTTTTGTCGTAGCTTGCTTATACTTGAGTCTACATCCCTTTTCCCTTGGAGCACTTGGTGTTCTTCCCAAGCTTTCCTTTGCTTGTGAGTTTTCTATCGAGAGATGGAGGATTGAGGTGGTGGACGACTCAGTTTCTCCAGTTTGCAGACGTTCTGACAGAGGTTGTCATTCATGTAATCTCTGATTTATATTAATAGAAATATATTTTCCTGTCCAATGATGTGCATTTAAATGAATATTGAATCCATGGATGCTTTTAATTGGTTATACATTATTGATTATATATGCTAGAGTAGGTCTAACACCATTATATAGAATTCTTGTCTTGTTTGATGTTGTTGAGAGAGCAAATTGTTAACACAAGAGGGATTGGAAAAAGCTCAATGGGGATCTATGTCACCCATCTAGGATACGGTATGTTTTGAGATCCTTTAGTGTTAGATGTTTTATTTCTCTTGCATATTGGGAAGGGATTTATTTCTGCGGTTACTCTATCTGTTGTGGTACACCCCAAGCCATAGGAAGTTTTCTCCATAACATTGTTTTGAGCACTATGTTACAAGGTGCTTAATTGAACTACCATGCTATTGAAAAACATGAATATGCAATATCTAAAGAAGTGAAGCAATTCAGACCTTACATTCTAAAAAACAGAGCCAAGGTAATTGTCCCTCACCTACCTATCTGAACCCTTTTTGTACAAAAGGAATTAGGTGAACGAAGAGGGAATTGGGTGACAATGTTACAGGAATATGACTTGGAATTCAAACCAACCACCATTATCAAAGGACAATGACTATGCAAGTTAATAGGTGAAAGTGAAAAAACTGAAGAGGATGACTGGGAAAATGAAGCCAAATTTCATATGATTGATACGTGCCCTATGTTTACAACTCCTGAATCTTGGTACAGAGATCTCATACATTACCTCCAATAATGATATTTACCAAAACATTGGAATTCTAAACAAGCAAGAGCGCTTCGTTTAAATTTAGCCTCTTACCAAATAATTTATGGAGTTCTTTTTAGAAAGAACTATGGTGGGGTATTTTTGAGATGCCTCGAACAAGAATATGCCTCTAAAGTTGTCAAAGAATTGCATGATGGTCCTACTGGAGGACATTTTTCAGGAGATACTACTGCCAACAAGATTCTAAGAGATGGATATTACTAGCCAACATTGTTTAAATATGCTCATGCATATTTAAGGAAGTGTGACATATGCCAGAGAAGCAGTGGAAGACTAGAAAAAGAGACTAGACCATTGCAACCAGTTATTATTTCGGAGCCATTCGAACAATGGGGTATCAACATCATTGGATAAATTAATCCCAATTATTCATTACAACACAAATATATCCTCACGACTACTAATTACTTCACAACATGGGTAGAATAAATTCCATTACACAAAGTGAATGAGGATGCGGTCATCTACTTCTTGCAAGAAAATATCATGACCAGGTTTGGGGTTCCAATTTCACTTGTCTTTGATAATGCGTCTTATTTTTCATCAATTAAGCTGATTGAATTTGCTAGTTGAAAAAGGAATTAAGTTGCATTATTTTGTGAATTATTATCCACAAGGTAATGCATTAGCTGAATCAACTAATAAAAACCTCATCAGAATCTTAAAAAAGGTTGTTATAGAAAATCAGACAAGTTGGCATATAGCTCTTCCCAACGCACTGTGGGAAGATAGGATCACCCCCAATTATTCCTTAGGAGTGTCCCCTTATACTCTGGTCTATGGGAAAGAGGCTATTATACCCCAAAATGTTTTACTCCCATCCTCTTAGTTAGTCCAAGCTTCATGAGGGTCTGGTATCAAAGTTTGACAAGATCAAATTAACACCTTGCTGAAACTTGAAGAGTCTAGGCTCAAGTCCAAAGAGAGATTTAAGCACCAGCAGGATATTTTCAAGAGATGGTTTGATAAACATAAGTCTGGGAAGGGAATTTTTGAAGTTGGAGAATTGGTTCTTAAATGGGATCACCCGCATGATGAAAAGAGAAAGCATACAAAGTTTCAACACCTATGAGTTGGCCATTTCAGATTGCTGAGAAATTAGGCCCCTTGACTTATAAGTTACAGGATTTGTAGGGGTGGGAAGAGAATTTTCCTGTAAATGGTTTGGTTCTCAAGCCTTATTTCACTTAGCACCGTAGGATTTTTTTTGTACATAAATAGACCTTTTCTTTTAGTTGTGTTTACTTTCTTTTTGCTGATTTACTTTTTCTTTGTGTTTCTTCTTCAGGATTTGATTTAGTTCGGTAATTTGTTTCAGTTCATTTGTTTATTCCAAAATAAGCCAGCTCAACCTTTTGGTACTTGGTGACATTGGAATCTGGACAAACTACTAAATTTTTTAATTCAAGAATTGCTCATTGGAAGCTATCTATGCAAAATTTGATAAGAAGAATATTCTTTAATCGAATAGACTTCTGGAGGGAGGTTATTTTAAGAACACATTGAAGTCCTATTTAAACCCTGTAAAATAAATTGAGGTAGATGAAGTCTAGAATACTATTTTGGGGCTCCATCCACTTTCACATTGATATCTATCCTAGGAAGCTTACTACAAAAGACTCACGGAAAGGTAGCAGAACAAATAGATGTATGGTATTCAAAATAATCTCATGCCATAAAATGAAAGCCAAAAGGCTTATTATAAAGAGTCAAAATTATAGAACAGAAAATATGTATATAAAAAAAAGATACATTGAAGACATAAATCCATGCAATGATTGGATTACTCAAAAGGTTCTTCTCTGTCCGTGAGCTGAAGCAAGTCACCACTCACACAGAAGGACACTATGGATGGAAGAACCTAAATCAAATCTCGAATATAAATGAAGTAATCCAAGAAGACTCAAAAGAAAAAAGTCTTAGGCATCAAAAGAATGAAAAAGGCATGGGAATGAGGAAAAAATGAATGCATTTGTCTAACTCTATTACAATCCTGTGGTGTCATAGCCAGAAGCAACCAAATTTAGAGGTAAAAATGAATCTCACATTTTGGCCCCAAAAGAGTTGTCGGGACTTTTGAACCTACTTACCATACCCCAAGGGAATAAAATCAATGAGATGTTCTGAATCTTACATTCTTGGAAAATCTATACTCTTAAATAATATTGGCAAAGAATGGGATAAGATTCTCTAATGAGATAGCATAAAGCAGTTTGTGTTTTGAAAGATAGTTTTCCAGAGATCAATGTTCGCCATCCAGTTGCCAATTGTTGTTGTTGTAACCACTACCCCAAAATTTTGTAATTTTGGGGCCCCTCCTTAAAATTTTTATCTTTTTAAAATTTCCTAGACTACCTTTTGTTCTTTGAAGGCCCTTTCCATGACTTAGTTTATTTTTTTCACAAGTTAAAAAGCCTTTTGTTAAAAGTTTAAACTTAGAGTTAGTCACTCGATACGTTGGTTGAACTCATGTATTCTGATTGACACGTTGGAGAAACTCATGCTTGTCATCTGATTTATTGCTTGTTCTTTATAGAGTCTCAGAAAACATTTATGAGTTTGTTGATATGTCAATGAAACTTCGGTTCTGGAGCCGACATTCTTGGAAAAATATTTTTTTTATTTCCAATATATTGAATGAAGACTTTGCAGAAGCTTCTCGAGAGATCTCGTTGAATTTTACCGATGGTATCGAGCCAACTCAGAGAGCTGACCCGATTCGATTGGGGAGGATTTATTTTCTTATCCACTAGCCTCTCATCGGGAGCTTTTCATGAGTTCTCCAACGAGTCTCTTTCAAAATATTGTGTCGGTAGCATCAACATGACTCATATGTTCAGTACGATGTGTTCACATGGACTGGTAGTTTGCAATCGATGAAGTTTCTAGGTTTTTTTGATATGTTTTTTAAGGGATGTTTTAATAAGTCATTGTGATAGTGTCAGAAGAACTCCATTGTTGGAATCAATGTTGTCGTGGCTTACCTTGTCTTTCACCTCCGATTGAGGTTTGGAGAGGCTTGTCGATAGTATTATCATAGATAGAACTCTACTATGTTATTCTATAGCGTTGGAAAGACTCATTCGGATCGCCTGACACTGTCATGGGATCCTTGCTTTTCCTTACTGATCTTGAAGGTTGCCGATAAGGTCTTTGGGTGCCAAAAGGTGTTTTACCGAAGGACAATTAATTACCCAGTATTCACATTAATGACTATTTTTGCATTGTTTCTATATAAGATTTGGGAGTTTTATGGATTTTTACTACCCCTGCCCGATGGATAATTCCGAGCAGTTATTTTCCACCTGGAGTTTTTATGGACAACTCGAGCAAGTAGTTTTAGCCACTGTCAGCCACTGTGTACAAGGTAGGTTTCGAGACTTATCACGTTTTTATTTGTGGTTTGGTAATTGGAATTTGAAGGTTTTACCATTTAACAAGGTTAGGGTTTTTCCCATATTGTAATAGTTTTAAAGTCTCACCCAACCCCTTAGGTTCCCTTACATTTTTCTTTAGCTCGCAGACCTATGAATATTTTCCCAGGTCATTCCATGCCATGAAACCTTGGCTTTCTCATTTTCATTTTGGCCAGTTAAGCGTTTCACCAACTGCGCCACGTCTAGTTCAAATTAGCATGTAGTAAGAGGTCCAGGCACCACCATTGGTTGGTATAGGGTTTGAGGGATGTTCTCAGGATGAGAAGGCAGACTCATATTTTTCTTCCACAAACCCTAGCATGTTCTCTTGTTTGATCAAGGTGTTTGAGTCAATCCAAGTAAGAAAACCTAGTAAGGTTGATCTGGATCTAACGCACATGAGGTATTTTTGAGTTTCAAACCTAGAAGTTTAAACATCTTGACAACATGTGGATTTTGTTTTGAACTCATCCATCTGTGACCTAGTTTCACCATTTGATGTTTGGAGTAGTAGGATATCTTGTGTTTAGATAAGAAATCCTTATGATATGTTCTAAGATGAGTCGGTAAAGGAAAATTTTCCAAATACAATATTATGTTTGTTATCTAGTTGTCATTTGTCATCTTGCATTTCAAACATAGTGGCTCATTTATGTATATTTTGCTAATTATGATTACATGATGCTTCACCACAATCACTCTTAAATTGTTTCTTGGTATTATTTTTTGCAGCCTCAGCCTTCATACAACACCATGCCACAGAAAGAAAAAAAGAAGGCCCAGGCCACAGGAGATAACCCAGATGTAGAGATTTTACCTAAGATGTAAATTATTTAAGAGGACACCAAATTTGTCACAAGAATTAGGCTTGAATTTAAATGGGGGAAAATTTATCAAATGACCAAGGAAAGGATTGTCCCAGATGTAGGTTTAGAAGAAATACCATTGTATGTAAACATCACAATATCTGCCATCACAAAAGTAGCTACATGCCCTGAGATTTTTTCCTATACCAAAGTTATTGGTTGGATCCTATATTGGGCAGATGTAGCTACTATGATCATGTCCAACATGGAGAAATAACCCTTTTCCTCTTTCATGCCTACCTACATTGCCAAATCATGCAAGCTAGAAATACCCCAGACTTTCATGGAAGATAAATAGGTACGGGATTTGGATTTGGATGTGCTTGACTGTGATAAGAAGATGATGATGTCCAGGAAGCAATTTTGCCATAAACCTTCAAGAGAATACAGGACTGCTAATTTGCGCACCCCATACCGCCTCATAGCCCTTATGCTAAATCATATCTTTGGCCGGGAAAACAGGAAGTTTTATAAGATGACCTAGATTCCAATAATATATCATGTAGCCATGCAACTTACTATATTCAATTGGGCATACATCGTGGCAAATAGCATGTCATCATGCATAGTTGCAGCATTAGGGGGTCTGACCCAAAGGAAATCTGAGTTCTACATGGGCTCCCTTTTTATGGACTGTATCTTATGCACACACCCATTCCCAAAGTTAAATTGTGTTTGGGATCCCTCTAGGACTTCTGTGTACTCCGCATATCAAATCTTGTGGGCACACAAGTATTTTAGTTTCAATAAGACCATCTACAAGGATTTTTTGATACCATTATACAAGATGATCTTTCTTGAAGAATGCAATTGCATGTTTGCAGGAGCATTGGAGACGGTAGGGGAATATGGATATTACTGTTTCTCCAAGGAAGGTTTGTATTTGAGGATGTATGGAGGATCCAAGGCCCCTTCACAACTACCCAGATACACCACTGATTATGTCATCCGTGAGGAGGTGGTAAGACAGTTGTACATATACGGTGTCGAGAACTTCCTATTTTGATATGAAGAAAGTTGTCTACCCACCCCTACCATTTTGCATTGGTAGTTATAAGTTTAATAAGGTGAAGAGTGCACCATAATTTGTAAGAGAACTAGAAAATTTCGATTTCAGAGAGAAATTTCCATAGAAATGACTCGTGGGACAAAGTTTCAAAGTACTGTGCATCTGTGGGGGTACATTTAAAATACTTTGATCATTTTGACAAGGATGAGAAGGTATACTAGAATGCATGTAACATGACCACATTGAACAAATGGCTTAAAAATCACAACCATGGGAGGTAAAGGCAGCAACAGTGGCACCTCTAAACAACTGAAATACAAAGAAGAAGCTTCCAAGAAGAAGAAGGAAGAAGAAGACCGAAGGTTATTTGAATAAGCAGATAAATTAATAGCTGAGGAGGAAAATAAATAGAAAGAAGAATAATATCAAAGGTAGAAATATGAAGAATCCAAAAGGAAATGGAAATAAAAATAGAGGAAAAAGGAATCAGCTGACAGAATAAGAGAAGGGGCAGAAAAGGCAGCTAAAGAACTGAAAAGGAAGGAGCAAGAAGACTAGGATAGTGAGAATCTGGAGCATGACGAAGCCCATGATAATCCATTTGTTTCTTTTGTCCCATCAGGTAGCATAATGACAGGAAAAAAGGTCCCCTGGGTAGAGATTGGATTGGTACCATTCATCCCATCTCATGAGCATGCCGCGACTAACTTGGACACAATTTTCTTTAACCAGAAGAAGAAAAGAATTGTAAGAAGGTCGAAGAAGAGGTTGAAAGTAGGTGATCAACATATAGAATTCATGGTGACAAAGAAGATAGTCATGCAATGGAAAAATGAAGACCCTCAACTCCTTGCAATGGTGAGCGTTGTAGCAGCATAAGCTAACGCAGATAATGTTAGTAAGCTAGTTGAGGATGTTGGGCATTACAAAGAAAGAATGTCCCAGATGAAGGAAATTCTGAGAAAATAAAGAGGAGAGGGACAAGAATTAAAAAGAAAACATGATGATACTTTCTCAGAGTTTGAGAGACTCAAGAAGGCATATCAAGTTCTGGAATCGGACAAGGATGCATTAATATTGTCAGTGGCAATTGCCAAAGGAGAAAAGAGATATCTTGAAAGAAAGGTTTCAAAGTTGGAAATGCAGAAATCCGCAGCTAATAAGAGATCAAAAGAACTAGAGACACAGAACAACCTGCTAGAGAAACAACTCAAGATAGCTAACTAAAACATCCCGATATTACTCCATTTTGCAGTCAAACTTGTTTGTTGCAAAGGAAAATAAACCGGTTTCAGTTGAAATTGGGGGAAGAAATATATAATATTAAGTAGATAGAGGCCATACTAAATTAGATAAAAAATGACTCATCGAAGTTTAGGAAAAGGTTATTATAAGTTGCATAACTTATGCAAAGTCAGTTAGCCTGGATTGGAACTATTGGGTGTATTATAATGTCTAAATTAATCCACCTATTATTTCATTATCAACAGGGGTTGGTAAGTGTTACCACTTAAGTTGTACTTAGTGGTTTTTATCAAGTGAGCCTGGTGAACCGGACAAATATGATTTGTTCGGACTTTAGAAGACCTTCAGAAGCGCTTCTGGGAAGTGCTTGTTGTACTATATCACATGTTCATACCCCATAGAGGAGTTGTAATAAAGTGTTCTAGCATGATAGTGTCTGTAAGAGACTCAGTCTCTTAGAATTTATTTTTCAATCCGATCAGACTAGGGTGTTTTATACCTTGGCTATTATTGGTTGTTGAATAAATGACTAATAATTTCTGAGCTTTTCACTCAATACCTCCAAAGTTGGGGTGGTCAGCTTGGAATTTAGGCCTATTGAGGTTATTAGAGTATATGTGTCAATACATAAACATTCTAGGCATCACGATTGAGTCATATGAACATGTCTAAGTCCCCCTAGGTTTTTTTTTTTTTTTTTCCACAAAACTTAGGCTATTTTAATAGTCTAATTGGAAAATTTGGTTTTGTAATAAAAGTGGGCTCAATAATCATTTTCATTCAAGGGGGTTCTCATTTTCAAGCTCGGAGCACCATGTAAACCCATAGACCCATTTTTTCTAAGTTTTGAGTGATTTGTCCATCACTCAGGTCAAAAATCGCTAAAAATCAAATATTGATTATTTAATTGATAAATTAATTAAATAATGGAGAAAACTCAAAATCCTAAATCATTGGGATTTTCTCTAGTTTGACTGAAATCAGTCTCATCGAATGGGATTGAATGGATATGAAAATTCCTTGACTAAAGGAGGTGATCTGGGCTGAACTGGGAGTGCATTATTGCATGCAATCTTGGGAATTGCGCCCCCCCCCTGAGCTAGATCTCTTGTTATTGTTATAAATAAAGCACAGATTACCTCTTCCAAGCTAGTTAGAACTGGGATTGAGGTTTTGTTGCTATTGTACTTTTGTTATTGTTCATTTGAAATAAAGAGAATCTTTGGAGGCAAGACGGTGTCATGTTATTGTATGTGTGGATGAGCATTTCCATGTTTTACTGAGGTAACCTGTATCTATGTTCATAATTTGCGGATTGTTTGTAGATCCATTACTAAAGATTGATAATAAGTTTATTATGATATTGATAGGAAAGGAGTTTGTTAATAAATTTATTGGCCATCTCTTTCCTTTTTATGCATGTTTAGAGATCTAGATTCAACATGTTTTATAAGTTTATATGCACGCTATTCTGAAATCTTTGTTTATGTATTAACCAGATCTCACAAGCATTTTGGCAAGTATTTGGATAAAGTTGTAGGTTCCTAGCTTGGAGAGGGTGCTGATATATTTTTCTTCCTAAATTTCTCCAAAACTTCCTCAAAGGAATAGTTCCTCGACATTCCACCGGAAAGCTCCACGGTTGATCTTCAAGGCTTCTAGCACTCTTTCTCTCTCTTCCTCTTCCAAAAAATCAAATTTTACCTGGTTACTTTTGTTACAAGCTTTGTTATAATTTAGATCTGTCATATTAAATTAAAAATTACATATAATTTATTATTTCAAATCTCATAAAGCATTTCTAAAAGGTCTCATTAAGCATTCTAGATCTAGTTCAGGGAAATCGTCCTTTTTGCATGGCAATTGAAAGAAAATCCATAGGTTGCATGCGTTAGATTTTTGTTTCTGTTTTAAAAAGATTAAATCCATAAATTAGTGCATATATCATTGGATTCCCAAACAGAAAGCCAATATCCCAAGGAAAGCTTGCTTTCCTTGGTTCCTTTTTCACCATTTTAGCTAGTTTTAACTTAGTTTTGTTTGGTTAAAGTAGGTTGACCCAAAGGTACTTTCAAAGTGATTTTGGGCATATTTCATTATAACATGCTTGATTTATTTTATCAGGAAAAACAGAAAGAAAATAATCTGTTGTTCGAAAGTGGCTTTGGGATCATTCAAATCCCCCCAGGGGTCTCCCTTTTAACCATAATTTTAAATTTTGGGAAATTTGTAAAGCCTTGGTTTCATCCTGTATAAAAACCAATAGGATTCAGATAATTTACCTGATATTGTAATAGAAAATAATAAAAGTTTTATCTAAATAGGCTCTTTCGAGCCCATTCCCCATCCCCCCTGGGGGGATTCGCGCCTTTTTTGTTGTTTTCCGCATTGTATTACTTATTTTCACTTTAGATTACTTTCATTCATGCATAATAACATGATTTTATTAATTTATCATATATTCCATATTACGTTATCAATTTAACTTGAATACTTAACCCACGACTTCCCGATTGACCCACAAGGGAAAAAAGATGCGTGGTAGGAATAATTAGAAAACCTGTGATTTGTTTTTTTTTATTCTTATAATTAATTTCTGTAAGTAATTGTTCTAAAATAAACCCTTCCGTGATTCCTCGATTGAGTTCCACTTGGACCGAAAGAGGTTCCTGGAGGGTTTTTCTTTCCAAGAAAACACATCCTTTAAAACTCACTAAAATTGACAAGACTTTGGTGTGTATGATTTGTACTTGGCTGTGGTTCATTTGATTAATCAATTTGCATCAAAAGAAACATGAGTGACTATTTTAATTATTCTTCACCTTCCCCAATCAACCACCATCAGGAAAAAATCCAACGCCTCGATCAAACCGTAAGTGGTGGAAAAATACCCAAAGGAAGCAGGAACCTGAAAAGTGACCTTGAGGCACCGATATTTGTTACACCTTCATTTCATTATGAAAAATATTCGTAGAGACTCCATTCAGCCCACAGATTCCTTGTGCGTAGCCGTGAAGATTTAGTTTTTGGCATACTCCACGTACTCTCAGGTATATCTAGAGTCCCCCCCTCGCCAAATTTAATTTATTCATACTTCACATTAACTCAAAACATACTAGGTGCCAATCACAAAACATTCACTCCAAGCACATCCAAGTACATTGATTATTTTATGACTCCATTCTAAGGAACTGGCTATTTTCTTTCTATATATATATTGTGTCTCAGCATTGTGCTTTTGTGTGCTTATTTTTTATCTTGTCATCTATGGTTTTTTATGGTTAAATTTCATACTCCTAAGTAAATCATTCAGTTTAACATCACCATACTAAATAATTTTTCCTTAGTGTTGGGAAATAGGGTAGACCCAGGTTATATACCTTTAACTTCGCACCAACAAAAGACCCACAGTGTTGGCCCTTTCGGCAACAACCTGCGAACAGGTTGCAGTCTCACCCGAAACAACTATGGGGTGCCGTAGGACCAGGTTTCTGCAAGCAGAAGAGGGATATTACTGTACCTTTAGCTTTTAACAGAGTATAAACATAAATCACAGAGCTTAACATTCACTTATTTAGCTTCGCGGTTAGATAAACAAACAGTGCCTTGCACAACCCTTTACTGGAAATTCACAGCGAAGTTATTAACTAGCAGTGATCTTTACTTATCAGATATATAGATATTAATGCATGAAAGAACACAATAAAAATAGCACACAAAACCACGACACAAGATATAACGTGGTTCGCCCCTAGTGTAGGGGTTACGTCCACAGAACTGTGTTTTATTCAACTTTCTACAAAAACCACAGTTCTGATCTGCGCACTCAGCTGCAGATCCCTTCAATTCCTCAAAGCCATGCACACAGCTGCAGGCCTCTGCGCACACAACTGTAGATTTCCTTAATCACCCAAAAACCCTCTGTGCACATAGCTGTAGAGGTCATCCACACACACAGCTGGGACCTAACATTTTCTTACAAAATAGCCTTAGCTTCGTATCAATTCATCTTACACAAACAGCCTAACCTTACTTCTTTACAAGAGTGCATATTTATACAGTGCACATATTACAAACCCATGGGCTTAAACCATGGGCACCCCGAATCCTAAACCCTGGACTTAAACCATGGGTTTATTACAAAAAGAATGTTTTTACTCAACCCCGACACCCCTAAGACTATTTTGAGTCAAGACTCCACTTACAATCTCCCGTAACTCCGCTGAGTTACCCATCCTAAGGATCGTTAGGGTGCGCGCCCCAACATGCCCCTAAGACTCATCAGTGGCCCATCCCGGGACACTCAACTTCTTTTCTGGTGGTAGAATTTTGTTGGCGAAGCCTGGTGTGCTACCTGCTGAAGCCATACATGTGGTTGTTGGCTGCCTGTTCCTTTCCTTCGTGAAATGCTAGTTAAGGCCTTCTCGATCTATCAACGACCCCACCCTTCGATCTGCTTGTCAAACATTTGACCATCCACAACTTAGGGCCCCCGGAGTTGTGTGTCAAGGTGCATAAGACAAGCAGCCACCGTGGTTCTGTCAAACCAGGAGGATACATCTTGGGATGTTTCAGGGTTTTGCTGTGAAGACCGGTGTTGTTCTTTGTGCAGCATAGAACGCACTTCTGCCTTTCTTCCAACCCCTTAGAGCGAACTTCTGCCTTTCTTTGTGCCTTAGTTGAGCACGACTGCCCAGGTGGATTACTCAGAAGGTTCAGTAGACCTCTCTCCCTGATCACTCGTAATAACTTCTGGACTTTACGGTCATTCGACATAGTGCTAACTGAAGAAACTCCAAGACATGCACAGTGCATGAGTCGCAGGCCGATGTAGCTTCTTATAGAATCCCAAAATAGAATCTGTCATCATGGTGTACTAATGACGCCGAATCTGATGAAGTGTCAGAAATCTTGTCCACATGACGCCATATTTTCCCAAGATCTCATTATTGCAAGCAGTGAGGGCAGTTTGCGTGCCGGCACCGCCAAGTCTAGTTTGTCCCATCCGTCACATTTTAAGCTGTGACACACTTGTAATCTCTGACATAACTACTATCTTCAGCTTTTCTTGGACAATAACCTTCGACACAATATTAACCTACGAACTTTGACAGTCTTCCCCACTTCGTAGTTTTGAGGACAGCTTCATTATAGTCTAGCACCCAATTTCAACTGTTCTTGGTACTTAGACTGTCCTTCCTATGGTTACTTCTAATTAGGAGGTCCCGGCCTATCCCTATACTTCTTTAAACGACTGCCATTACCATAGAAGGAAAAATTTCTCCATTCAACTTAGCTAACTGGACTGCTCCTCCATCAGTAAATTTTTGCACTATGTATGATCCTTTCCAATGTGTCTTGAACTTACCCGGGAATTTCATGAATTTGCTGTCATATAAGAGCACAAGATCACCCTACTGGAACTGCTTCTTCTTGTTATGTCTATCATGCCATGCTTTTTCTCGAGATTTCTGCACTTGCTGCTGGAACTCTGCAATAAATCCGTCCTCTTCAAGTTCTAGTATCTTTGTCAGCCTTTCTGTTATTATTGCTGGGTCATCCATCTCTATGAAAGAAGATATTCTAAGGCTAGGAACAATGTATTCCATGGGAATGACTGCTTCTTGCCCATAGACCAACCTAAAAGGTGTATGGCCTGTCAATTTCTTGCAGGTAGTCCTATAAGCCCATAGCACTACTGGAATTCTAAGATCCCAGTCATTTCTGTTAACGTTGCAAACCTTCGTCAGAGCCTGTTCAAGGATCTTGTTAAAAGCTTCGACAGTCCCATTTTCTTGTGGATGATAGGAAGTACTCATCTGATGATATACCTGAAATTATTCAGTCGATACTTCAATAGTCTTATTTAGAAAATGTGAGCCCTGATCACTCATAAGGACTCTAGGACACCCAAATCTAGTCAAGATGTTATCGAAGATGAACTTTGCAGCTGTAGAAGTGCTACAGTTCTTGACTGGTTGAGCTTCGGCCCATCGGGTGAGGTAATCAGTTGCTGTAATAATGTATCTTTCTCCTGACTTCTTCGTGGGGGGGTTGATAGGTCCAACAAAATCAATAGCCCATTTGTCAAAAGGTTGTAAAGTTACCTGTGGAACCAGAGGCATCTCATCCCTCCTGGATGGTTTTCTTGTCCTTTGACAGATGTCACAGTTGTGGCAATATTCTCTTGCATCCTTGTGAATTGTGGGCCACCACAATCCGGTGGTCAGAATCTTTTGTGCTGTAGCTTTTCCTGCGTAGTGACCTCCTACTGCCCCAGAATGTGCCTCAGCCAAAATTAACGGCTTCTCATGTTCTAGGAGACATCTGCGCAGTATTTCATCTGGTCCCATCTTATATAATTTTCCTACTATTAAGGTAAAGTCAGCTGCTCGAACCACCAGCTGTTTCTTCTGCTATGTTTCCATCTCGACGGGTGGAAAACCTGTAGACAAATACTGAACAATATCCTGAAAGTATTCATCAACCATCTGGATGGAAAACAACTAGGCATCAGGAAGACCTTCATCCAGGCTGATAGGTTCTTCTCCCGACTCGAGCCTTGACAAGTGGTCAGGACCTATGATCTCAAAGTCATATTCCTGAAATAGAAGCAGCCATCTGCATATCCTTCCACCTAGCACAGGCTTGTTAACCAAATACTTCAAAGCAGAATGGTCAGTAAACATCTTAAAATGAGAGCCTAACAGATAATGTCAAAACTTCTGTAATGCATACACCATAGCTAGACCTTCTCGTTCTGTCGTAGTATAATTTTTCTCTGCTGTGGACAATTTCCTACTTGCAAAAGAAATGGGGTGATCAATATTACCTTCACCTGACTGGGCCAATACTATACCTAGAGCAATGGAGGATGCATCGACATGCACATGGAATTCCTTATTCCAGTCAGGGAATACTAAGATGGGAGCAGTTACCATATTTTCCTTCAGAATATCCAAGCTTGCTTGACACTCAGGTGTCCATTCGAACTTAATATCTTTCTTCAACTACTTTTCCATTGGAGCAGTAATCTGAGCATACCCTTTAATAAATTTTATGTAATATCCTGTATAACCAAGTGTAGTGCAAAGTTGTCTAACAAATGTTGGAGGTGGCAGGTTCACAATAATAGCTATCTTTGCTGGATCCATCATCAAGCCTTGTTTACATACAATGTGACCTAACAGAATCCCAAAAGGTGCACAAAAGATACACTTTTTCAAGTTCAAGGAAATCTGGTGTTGTCTACATTTATCTAGCATAAGTCTTAAACTAGTTATATGGTCTTTTAGTAGCCCAAAGATAGTCCAATCATCAAAGTAAACTTCTAAGAATTTGTGTATATATTCCTTAAAGGCAGAGATGACTACTCTAGAAAATATAGCAAGTGCATTCTTCAATCCAAAGGGCATAACTGTATACTGAAAGGATCCCATTTCTGTAGCAAAGGTTGTCTTATGTCGATCCTCTGGAGAAATTCTGATCTGATGGTAACCTGAAAATCCATCAGTAAAAGAGTACACTTCTTGACCCACCACATTGTCTAACACTTCATCTGTGAAAGGTGTGGGGAAAGGATCATGTAGACAAGCATCGTTCAGCTTCCTCAAATCAACATAGATTCGGATTTCACCCTTAGTCTTCTTCTCTTGCATGACCATAGGACTGACCCACTCAGATTCCTCAACGGGCTCAATAATTCTTGCAGCAATCATCTTATCTAGCTCCATCCTAACTTTTTCCTTGTACTTAAGGTTTAACCTATAAGGACGTTGTTTCACAGGCTTCGCATCAGGTTTCAAGGGGATCTTTATGACTCCTATATCACCCAGGATACCTTTCATCTCTGAAAAATTTGTTGGAAATAGGTCTTGATATTCATGGAGAAGTTGGGTCACTTTGCTTACCATTTCGTTGTCCCAATAATCTCCAATGGTAGCATGCTTAGGATGTTCTTCTGAGTCAATGTTTACGGTCCATGTCTTTAGGGGCTATGTCACCTCAGGAACTTTGACTGCTGGTCCATGAACTTCGCAATGGCCTTCTGACTACGGAATATCAATGTTGCGCGGATTGTCATCCTCGTCAATTGCAAGATTATAACATTCGACTGCATTAGATTCTTATGCCTTCCAATCCGGTTGGTATTCTGCTATCTCTGGATCATCAAACACCTTAGTATGGATCAACCTAATAGCTACGTCTAGAGCAGGGAAAACCTCATTAGTAGAAAATGTCAATACAAAACTGTCAATAAGAGTATCCCAACTTACGGTACCCCGGTGAATCTCAACCTCCGCATACCAATTCTTTGCAACAGGATCCAAGGTATGCACAAACCTATGCACCCACTCTGTATGAGGTACATGCTTCTAGGCTTCATAACATTGCTCCAAATGCTTCTGAGGGTTAGTCTTACCATTAAATCTACTCCGGACCTCCTGTGGTCGATCCGTGAATCTCAAGCAAAGGGATTGTTGGAAAACTTCCCAACTATGAATGTACTATTTGTGACCATTCCACCATCTGGCTACTGTGGCTCTGAATGATGAATCCAAAGTCTCCATTTTCTATGAGTCTGGTATCTGGGCTGAGAATTGCTCAATAAACTCTTCTGGGTCTGTCAAACCATCAAAAACAGGTAAGGGTCTTGTCTGCGAGCCAAGCCATCTAAGAGACTTGGTAATTCTTGCACAACAGTGGCCATGTAGCTCATACAATCTGTTCTGCCAATTCTCTAGACCATCATCTGAATCTGTCATACAGGAGCTGTCACATTGCCAATCCATAATACCTTCAGTATTAGGATCAACATAATCTTCTTCCTTCATTGTGATATTGTAGATATGGCCCAACACATCCTGATCTTCATCTCGGAGGGGTTCTGTGTACCTTTCCCCTTGGGAAGGATCCAATGGGACTATGAATCTCAATTATTTCCCTTCGAAAGTCATCTGTCTCTTCTTAAGGTTAATAACTGCAGCATTTTCCATTTCCCACTCAATACCTAACAAGGCTGGATAGGGATTGCTATCATCAATGATCTCAATAACTTCGAAGTCTACTACAGTAAAGATGCCATCAATATCTACTGGGACATTAGGGAATCGTCCTAGGGGCACAATCTTCTGCTAATTGGCTAATCTCAACTGTATAGGTGAACAGTCAAGGGTAGGTTTTCCCATTTGTTCCCAAGTCTTCTTGGTTAGGACATTTACCTCTGATCCTAGATCCAAAATAACATCAGTCATATCATACTCTCCTACCTGAGCGTTCAATCTCATTTCCCTGCCAGTTCTCCTGACTCTATTAATGGGTTTTTCTGGACCAGAACTTTGCTGAGGTTCGCAGGAAGCAATAACTTTTTGTAACTCACTTAAAGCATTCTGATTTCTTAAGAGTTTCAGACAACTCTGTAAAAAGGAGGACAGGGTACTTACTTTGTCCGTCGAAGCTTCTTGCGGCAGCGAGTGCTGCTGATGCGGCTGTGCAGGTGCGACTGCTATGCTAGAATCCACAAAATCTTGCTTGGCTTCCATGAATTTCCACTTTTCTCTTTCAATATCAAAGGTGGGGACCTTCACGGGGGCCTTACGAACCCAAGCCTCGTCAGGTTGTTTCTCGGCAGGCTGTATATACGTCGTAGCTCCACTTCTGGTAACAACATTAATGGCTGGGGCAGGTCTTTGCTCGACAGAAAGCATTTGAAGATTCTGAGTAGGGGCACTATTTCGTTCCTAAATCTTAGCTATCAACTCCGGGCACCTCGATCACATGGTCGACTGCCAGACAATATCGACATGTCGTAGTGGGGTTCCGACAGTCGTGAGCCAGATGTCCAGCCTGGTTATGGTTATAACACACCACCTGACCGCATCCTCTACCAGCCATACTACCATGACCACAGCCTCCAAAAGCACCTATACCTGATGCACCACCCCGGTAGCCATAGCCATCATTGCTCGGTTCCTCATTTTGTACCCAATAGGCATCGTAGGTGCGTTCTCTCATGAGGTCATAACTACGACACTCATCTTCATTATGTCCTACAGACTTACAGAATTTACAATAGGGGTTCTTAGGTACCTATCCATACCTCTGTAGTAGATAGCAGTCTTCAGGTCGATGCTGCCCTGTTGTTCTGCAAAGCTCACAATAAAGAACTTGCGGGGTAAACGGGTTTGGCGCACCAATATTCAGGTAATTTCTTACCACAGGATAGTGTTCCTTGGCATGACCTTCTGTGCGACATTGTGTACACCAAACCTCTTCGTGACTGGTTTTTCCTTGTTTCATATCCCGAAGCTCCAGAGCCATCCCTGCCAGCAGCGCTTGGATTTGAGCAATACCAGAATTGTCTACGACAGGGGCGGTTTCAAGCTTCATCGCGATTTCTAGAGCCTCCTGCTAGTCAGCAACCTTCTGTTGCATGAGTGGAGTTCGGATATGCGGTAGCAATGCTACAATAAACCATTCCTTGTGCTGCGCAGGTCCAATGGTAAAACTGACTTGGTCTAGCAGAACTTTGAACCTCTGATCAAAGTCCCACACTGATTCACCACGCTTCTGCTGAATCTCTTTCAACTCCGTGATACACTGCAACTCTGATTTCGGCTTCTTAAATTCCTTTATCATTGCTGATTTTATATTGGGAAATGCATGGTTCTGAGTGCTGGAGAACTTCATGAACCAGGTCAGAGAACGATCTCTGAAAGAAGTAACCAGCTGCGCTCTTTTTGTATCTTGATCCGTAATGGACTTAGCAGTCCACACTGCTTCACATAAAAACCAGAACTGCTCTGGATCCTCGGATCCAGTTCCTTTGAAAACAGGTAGCTTAATGTCATCATGCATGTGGGCCATAGTGGATCTAGGGGGGGATGGAGGGGGACTGGAAGTAGGCGGGGGGGAACTTACTGGGGTAGAAGGACCTGTAACAGGAATACTTAGGCTAGGGTGACTTTCAGACTGTGATGGGTTCTTAGGGATAATAGGTCTTCGTTGCGGGGTTACCAGAGGGTTTCCAACAGAAGGGATTTCTTCGGGTTCTGAATTGACAGGACTTACAGGGGAATACTCAGTATGCTAACCCTAGGAATAGGATCCAAAATATCTATTGTACCTTTTTCCACTTCATAGCAAACCACTTTGCTCGTCGAAGGTATTTTCACTTGCAAACATAGGTTAGTAATACTAACTCTAACAGTCTGATTCAATTAGCAATATACCTTTTTCAACTAATAGCATTTTAATTATCAAACTAAATGAATTCAAAAACTTACCCCTTGGTCCGTTGAAAAACTGTCGCTCAGCTTCACTAAAGGAAGTACTCGTGTCGATGGTGAACTCCGTCACAAATGCTTCCAGGGTTCGCGTTGTCCAGAAATCAACAGCGTGGGATATCTCATTGTTCACCCTTTTTAGTATCTTAATTCTCGCGGGGGTCCAAGCAGGAAAATGATGTTCTTGGAAGTTCGTTCTTCTCTCTGTTAACCTGGATAACCACTGGTGCAACTCTATGTGGATACTACCAAAGAAAATCTCATAAACATCACAAAAAACATACCTTTGTAAAAAGTCGTTTACACTACGACGCGGATCTTTCTTCTCTTGCACAGCGAATTTCAGATAAGCCTCGTCAAGCCAACCACCGATTTCCTTCACAGAGGGTCTCCAGAACATTGTTGATGTATATGTAACTTTGGAATGTATTCTTTTATGTATTTTATATTATTGTAACCCGATGTTTATTCTGGGATGTTTCTATTATGTATTTGAGTCATGTGGTCATGCCCCGATGTTCCGATCGGGAGGATTATAATGTAAACAAGTCATATCAAGTCATTGGGTAAGTCCCCACTGTTTATGGGGCACTTGAGTTATTATACACTAATTAAGGTGTAGGCTCGAGTAGTAATTATTAGGTTGAGTGCACTTCAATTCAACGGAAGAATATAAATAGAGAGTGAGAGTCTCTCTATTTATCACTTGCGACTTAGCTCTCTTGCTCTCTCAAGTGTGGCGCACTTTTGGAGAAGGAAATCTTTGGCTTGATAGAAGACAGAAGGCTGCTATTGTGTTGGGAGATCATCTTACTGTTTTGGGATCACATCTTGTGGTGATACTATCTTAGAGGAAGTTGAGGGGTTTTCTCCATTTATGGTTTCCCCTCCTAAAATCTTTGTGTCTCTTGTCTCTTGTGATGTGATTATGTGATTGCTGTGCTTGTTATTCTCTCGGTGAAAAGATCTTATCATAATGCTAACTTAAATGTTGAAAAACTAACATGGTATCAGAGCTAACCTGAGAAGAAGACATTTTGCAGCTACAGGAACTAGGGCTTCTTATTTTGTGGATCTTCCTCCACAGATTTTCAGCAAAAGTATGATAGGATGACTCTCCATTGAAGGGTGCATCTTTCTGTCGATGCGGAATTCAATTTCAAGCATTTTTAGTTTCGATGCAGAAATTAGGGCTTTCTACATAAGAGGAAATTTTGGGTGAGACCAGCATAGGATTTTTCTCCTCATCAAAACCGAAATTTAAATACCTGGATCAGTAAATTTGGTTGGGTAAATCTCTGGGAAAGTAAAACCCTAGTTTGACCCTGAGCTAGGAGAAACCCTAAATACTAAAACTGCTAAGTTTTGGTACAGTCGCTATATTCTGAGATTGACAAAGTATCAGAAGCTGAAAATTGCAGGAACCGAAGATAAAATCCTGATGCACAGTTTTTCAAAAGCGCATCCTCGGATTCGCTATATTCTGGGAGATATGATCTCTACAAGTTAGGGTTCCATCCTCTTCCAGAAATCATCCATAAACAGGACACCTGGGGAGATCTGCAATATATTGGGCTACCAAGGTCTAAATGGAATTCCTAAAGATTTTATAGAAATGGAACGGACTTTAATTTCTGTGGTCCGAAGGTCAGACTCAGAATATGAACCAGTGACACGTGGCATTCCGTACAACTTCGTTGTTCTGAAAAGTCCTGTAACAGGTCACCTTGGGAAAAGTATCATAAATCCCAAATGGTGAAACCACTTCTGATGAGACCTATGGTGTTGGATCAAGGCCATACGAGGTTACCTCAGTAATAAATTTCAGATATAGAGTATCAGTAATTTCGGAGATATTATAGAATCAGTAACAGGCATTTCTGCAGAAGAAATCAGTAAATTAGGGCTTCCTGTTCCGGGAGCTTCCCTCCACTGTTTTCAGAAAAGGAGTACATTGGACAGCTCCATTTGAAGAGATCTATCTGTTTATCCAATTATATCTAAAATATTCCAAGTTTTTAAAATTAGGGTTTCTGCGACAAACCCTAGATCAGCAAACTCCGGGACAAGGACGGACACCTCAAATCGGTAAGATCTAATCCTTTGCTATTTCCATTTGAGGTTCTCATTTCAATATGATACATCACATCAGCTTGGTGACAAGCTTTGGGAAGTTGACAACTTCCAAGCCTGGAAGTATATGATCTCTCTGAAGAAAATGGATTGGACACCTACATGAGTATAGAGGTTCCAGTTTCAGAGGGAGACAAGGTTAGAAGCCTTTCCCAAGAAGAACTTGGTCAAGGCCAAATAAGACATCATGCTCATGAGATCCAGATATGAAAGTGAAGATTCTTCAAGCGAGGATGAATATGTTTTGATATCAGCTCTCACAGGTAACATTACTCATGGAAGTGATGATTGGCTTATAGACAGTAGGGCTTACAAACATATGATGGGATTCAAGGAAGCCTTTGTAAGACTGTCAGAACATGAATCACCTCACAAGGTGAAACTAGGAGATGACTACCAATGTCGAATAAAAGGTAGTGGGGAATCTTCATACAAGCTATACTCTGGTAAGTCTCTAACAATGAAAGAAGTATTGTTTGTTCTAGGACTCAAGAAGAACCTTCTCTCCATTTCAGCATTGATGCAAAAGGAATGCGGGTTGCATTCATAGATGGTCAAGTCATCATGTGGCCAAAAGAAAAGACTATCAATGATAGTGATTGAAGAACAAGAAGAAGGCTTGTACAAATTGAAGGGCTATCCAGAACAAGCCTTGATCCATGAAACAGTAGAGCCAAATGAGCTTTGGCATAGAAGTCTTGCACATGTGCATTACAGAGCACTACTTATTGCAAGCAAAGCTGTTGAAGGTCTTTCAGAATTTCAAGCTATTTGAAGGGAAGAACAAAATCAGAATATGACCTAAAGAAACCAGTTGAAGAATGTGAAGATCCAGAATGCAGAGACCATGCAGTCATAAGAGTCTCTCAAATCAAAGAACAACTTGAAGCAGTAAAAGGAAAAGTGAAGAATGCAAAAGTAGTGATGGCCACCTTGACTGGCCTCCCAGGATTGTGGAATTCATTCATTCAAGGAATGTGTTCCAGAAGGAAGTGATTACTTTCAGCAGAATTTGGGAAGAAGAAGAAGCTTGAATCATAATAAG
>LPNX010891381.1:66797-128889 GCA_001517045.1 Pseudotsuga menziesii | reverse complement strand
CTAAAGTAGTTGCATGATCATATATTTATGCATAAGTATTTTCTAGTATGAATATTCCATATGAAATGTTCTAATCATACAATTGCATTTGACTTGTAGGAAAGATCACATACATAATCGCCTACAAGAAAAGAAGGATGAAGACTTGTTCCGAAGAACAAGTGACGACAGTTCAAAGACAAAGAATAATATCACAAGCTAACAGATGGGTGCAAGATGAACTTTTGAAGAAGTTCAAGATAGAGGATATTAGTATCCAGTGATCCTAGATGGATACTACTTGTCACTCCAGTACAGAATGTTTCAGTGCATCGAGCACAGAAGACAAAGGGAGTATGATGCTTTGCTTCAGAGGGAGTGACTACAGAAGATCCTGAGGTTCGACATGGTACGACAGGATGGGAAGATTACTGATGATTCTAGGCTTTACTGAGAGTAAAGTGGATTCCAACCTTTGATCCAAGGTTGAGGGTGGAAGACCAGTGATGCTCCTGTTATGTGTCGATGCACTACTGTTCTAGGTATGGAGGTGTGGCAGAGTACAGATGGGATCTTCCTTGGACAAGGCAAGTATGCAGTAGAAATCCTGAAGAGGTTTGGGATGATGGACTGCAAGGCTATGGCCTCACCTATGGCATCAAACCTGAAGCTATTGAGTGATGCTTCTTCATAGATGGTTGATGCTACGATGTATCGTCAGATGATTGGGTCATTAATGTACCTAACGAACACGAGACCAGATATTTGCTTTGCTGTGAACACCTTGAGCCAGTACTTGACAGATCCAAGAAGTGTTCACTTGATTGCTGCAAAGCATATTCTGAGGTACCTGAAGGGTACAATTGATTATGGGCTCAAGTATGATGCGAATCAAAAGATTAACCTGGAGGGTTATGTTGACTCAGATTGGGCAGGCAGTGCCATCGACAGGAAGAGTACTTTGGGATGTTGCTTCAGTATGGGATCAGGTGTGATCTCTTGGTTTAGTAGGAAGCAATCCTGTGTGGCACTGAGTACAGCTGAAGCAGAGTATGTCGCAGCTTGTTCAGCTAGTTGTGAGGTAGTATGGCTGCGGAAGCTACTATCATATATATTTGATCTCCAGTTAGATGCTACCTGTATACATTGTGACAACCAGAGTTGCGTGAAGCTGTCTGAGAATCCAGTGTTCCATGACAGGTCGAAGCATCTCGAGATCAAATATCACTATATCATGGATATGGTGCAGATAGGAGTAGTGAAGCTCCTGTATGTTGCGACGGAGGAACAGATAGCTGATGTATTGACGAAGCCATTGGCTAGGCTGAAGTTCGAGTACTTCAGAGAGAGACTTGGTGTTCTCCAGATCGAGGCTTCCTCCCAGAGACAGTGATGAGATCCAGAGCCATTCTGACATGGTGAGAGGATTGGTTCCTTCCATGACTGATATGAGTACTGAGATCCATAGCCATTCTGACGAGCAGGTCAGATGTAAGGGCTGTGCCATTCTGTTCATGGCTAAAGGATTTAGTTCCTTCCATGTCAGATGTAAGTGCATAAATCTCTCTTCAGTATGGTTGAGAGTCTTCCATCCTTGGATGGGATTGAGCCATTCTGACGAGCAGGTCAGATGTAAGGGCTGTGCCATTCTGTTCATGGCTAAAGGATTTAGTTCCTTCCATGTCAGATGTAAGTGCATAAATCTCTCTTCAGTATGGTTGAGAGTCTTCCATCCTTGGATGGGATTGAGCCATTCTGACGAGCAGGTCAGATGTAAGGGCTGTGCCATTCTGTTCATGGCTAAAGAATTTAGTCCCTTCCATGTCAGATGTAAGTGTAGAAATCTCTCTTCATTGTGGTTGAGAGTCTTCCATCATTGGATGGGATTGTGCCATTCTGACGAGCAGGTCAGATGTAAGGGTTGTGCCATTCTGTTCATGGCTAAAGGATTTAGTTCCTTCCATGTCAGATGTGAGTGCCGGCCATTCTGTTGAGTAGGAAAGATGTAAGGGAAACTGCCATTCTAGGAATGGAGGCACCTGGTCAGTTACCAGGAACACTTAGTTAGGTTGTGCAGATGAGCATGTAATCAGTCCTGGGATATTTGCAGATGGTCTTTCGAGGTCTTGCCTATGGCATGTAATTCAGTGCCCTGGGACATTTGGCAAATTCTCTTTTGAGGTTTTGCTCTGGGATGGCATGTAATCAGCCCTGGGAGATCCTATAGGTTGGGCTGTGTGCCCGTAATCAGTCTTGGGATGCTCTTGCGAGGTTTTGCCATGACCACATGTAATCAAACCTGGGAGATCCTATAGGTTGGGCTGTGTGCCCATAATCAGTCCTGGGATGCTCTTGTGAGGTTTTGTGGTGAGCTCACATGTAATCACCCCTGGGAGATCCTATAGGTTGGGCTGTGTGCCCATAATCAGTCCTGGGATGCTCTTTCGAGGTTTTCTGACGCACGTAATAAGTCCTGAGGATTCTCCAGTATGGCTAGTGATGATGAAGACCTGCAGGTGGTGGGCCTACATCCAGCATGAAATAGGGCTGGCTCTATAGAACTTCCTATGATGAGATAGTACACACTTGATGATGACCAGTGGAGATCCAGATCGAGCTATGATCCAGATCCAGTTATGATGACTCCGAGAGATCCAGATCGAGTGATGATCCAGATCCAGCAGTGATGATCCAGATCCTGTCCAGAGAGATGATCCAGATCGAGTGATGATCCAGATCCAGTCCAGTGATGTTGATCCAGATCGAGTGATGATCTAGATCCAGTGATGCCATTTTGTGATGATCCAGATCGAGAGATGATCCAGATCCAGATAACTTGAAGACGAAGATGACTTGAAGATGAAGATGACTCAGATGATCCAGTTAAAGCAGAGAAGAAGACCAGTGCTGAAAAATTGTGTCGAAAGAATACCTTCCTAGTTAAGAGGGAGTGTTGATGTATATGTAACTTCGGAATGTATTCTTCTATGTATTTTATATTATTGTAACCCGATGTTTATTCCAGGATGTTTCTATTATGTATTTGAGTCATGTGGTCATGCCCCGATGTTCCGATCGGGAGGATTATAATGTAAACAAGTCATATCAAGTCATTGGGTAAGTCCCCACTGTTTATGGGGCACTTGAGTTATTATACACTAATTAAGGTGTAGGCTCGAGTAGTAATTATTAGGTTCAGTGCACTTCAAGTCAACGAAAGAATATAAATAGAGAGTGAGAGTCTCTCTATTTATCACTTGCGACTTAGCTCTCTTTCTCTCTCAAGTGTGGCGCACTTTTGGAGAAGGAAATATTTGGCTTGACAGAAGACAGAAGGCTGCTATTGTGTTGGGAGATCATCTTACTATTTTGGGATCACATCTTGTGGTGATACTATCTTAGAGGAAGTTGAGGGGTTTTCTCCATTTATGGTTTCCCCTCCTAAAATATTTGTGTCTCTTGTCTCTTGTGATGTGATTATGTGATTGCTGTGCTTGTTATTCTCTCAGTGAAAAGATCTTATCATAATGCTAACTTAAATGTTGAAAAACTAACAAACATATCCCTCGAGGTACGACATAAACCTCTCTTGAGCAGATACTGAGTTCAACCGGAAACGGAACCAATTTGTTGGGCAATAGGGCAAACCCAGGTTATATACCTTTAACTTCGCACCATCAAAAGACCCACAGTGTTGGCCCTTTCGGCAACAACCTGCGAACAGGTTGCAGTCTCACCCGAAACAGCTATGGGGTGCCGCAGAACCAGGTTTCTATAAGCAGAAGAGGGATATTACTGTACCTTTATCTTTTAATAGAGTATAAATATAAATCACAGAGCTTAACATTCACTTATTTAGCTTCACGGTTAGATAAACAAACAGTGCCTTGCACAACCCTTTACTGGGAATTCACAGCGAAGTTATTAACTAGCAGTGATCTTTACTTATCAGATATATAGATATTAATGCATGAAAGAACATAATAAAAACAGCACATAGAACCACGACACAAGATATAATGTGGTTCACCCCCAGTGTAGGGGTTACGTCCATAGAACTATGTTTTATTCAACTTTCTACAAAAACCACAGTTCTGATATACGCACTCAGCTGCAGATCCCTTCAAGTCCTCAAAGCCATGCACACAGCTGCAGGCCTCTGCGCACACAGCTGCAGATTTCCTTAATCACCCAAAAACCCTCTGCGCGCACAGCTGCAGAGGTCGTCCATGCACACAGCTGGGACTTAACCTTTTCTTACAAAATATTCTTAGCTTCGTATCAATTCATCTTACACAAACAGCCTAACCTTACTTCTTTACAAGAGTGCATATTTATATAGTGCACATATTACAAACCCATGGGCTTAAACCATGGGCACCCCGAACCCTAAACCCTGGACTTAAACCATGGGTTTATTACAAAAAGAAGGTTTTTACTCAACCCCAACACCCCTAATACTATTTTGAGTCAAGACTCCACTTACAATCTCCCGTAACTCCATGGATTTACCCATCCTAAGGACCGTTAGGGTGTGCACCCCAACACTTAGTAACTTAATAGGGTCTAACCCCTGTGGCTTCGTTAGGAGTTGAGCTTAAATGGAGGAGTCAATAATAAGGTTATAGCCTTGACTCAATACTTTCCCACAAGGATACACTGAGTGGCTTGAATATTTCTTCCACGTTCCCCCCAGGTGTGTGAAAGGTGGCAACACTTTTTGGCACCATTGCCGGGGATAAAAAATTTTATTCCTGACTATGACTTGGCTTAACATTTTTCTAAACAACTAAAAACATTAAAAATAGTTGATTGATATTTTCTTTAAAAAACATAAAAATTAAAACTCGATCCATCTGGCGACTCCACTGTCTAACATCCCTCCAATAATTTCTACCCGAAGAAACCACCATCAATTATTCAATCCTCTCCTTGATCCCAAAATATTTATTAGGGAAATATTGAATAGGAAGACTTCTCATAGAAACCTTGAAAATTTAGGAGACCAATCCCTCTCAGATATCCATCACATATTTGTAGAGATTCATGTTCACCAATCTCAAGAAATGACGGAATTATTCAAACCCCTTGACTTTTCTCAGATAGCAAGTGCTCCCCATGCCATTCCAAAAGATGCTATCAAGAAGCTCCCCATATTTCAGGGCCATAATGCCATCACTACCAAGTCTCACCCTCTAAAGTTTGAAAAGAACTTGGTCAATTATTGCAATGATGATGGCCATGACCATGACGATGTCACAATGAAGCCCTTTGCTTTATCCTTAGAAGATGATGCTGAAGAATGGTACCTTGACCTAGATGATGATTCATATAAAACTCTTAGTGAATTCCAAAATGGTTTTAGGAAGAAATGGGGAGAAAAGAAGGAACCAAGACATCTGCTTGCTGCCCTTTATAGCATAAAGAAGATGGAGAATGAAACCATGGATGAATTTAACACTAAATTTAGGCGTGTGATTGCAGACCTTCCTAGAGACATCAAGCCAAAAGATGCCTCTATTCTTATATCCTACATCAAATATTTTACCGGTGATTTAAGGTACCAGTTGAGAGACAAAGAGCCAGTCGATCTAAAAACCACCTAGGAATTGGCCGAGAAAATAGAAAAGAATATGCATTCTTTAGGCAAGTCCAACATTCCAGGTTACACTAGGGGAAACACTTCCTACAACAAAGAGAAGGGTAAAGCCGTTGAATCAAAAGAAAAGGGAACTTCTAAAGATCCCATGGAAAAGGTGATGGACATGATAAAAAACTTGGTTACTAGTCAAAGCCAACTAATAGCCAATCATTCTGCACAATTGAATCATATCCAAAATAGAATAATCACAATGGAAAGGAATAATGGACCTAGGAACGTTCATCCCAAGCAGAATCAGATGTATCAAAAGAAAGTTCTTCGGCAAGAGCCTAGGATTCCAAACCAGTTAGACTCAGCTAACATGGAAGAAGAAATAATTCCATGGTGTAGACCCTGTGAAAAATTCCACCAAGAAAGCACTTGTTATGTTGCAAATCAAGTCATTGAACATGGACTTCCCGAGGTCAGTAGTCAAGAAACAACTTCAAGCGAGTCTGATCATGTATACATGGTAGGATAGACCTACCCTTTGTCACCAGCTAAACAATACAAATCTAAGGATGAAACCATTATAGAATCTTATAGTGAAACTTATGATGAAAATTTTTATGTACATGATGGGACTCCTACGTGTTCTCCATATAATGATGATAGTATGGAAGGTTTACTGCCTTGTGACCTTTTTTCTGAAGAATATGAGTATGAAAATGAGGACAAGTATAACTTGGAGCATGATACAAGTGATGAAGACTCCCTTATCTCTAACAAATATGTTGATGAGGATTCTTGGGCATTCATGGAAAATGCAATCTATGACATGAATAAAGAGGAAAATAATGAACCATAAACTTTTCATGGTTTTGCTAATTCTCCTGTCTATGGCATATCTAAAGGGGAGAGCATGGACTTTGTGGCCTTGGGAAAATTTGATATGGAAAAGGAGCATTTAGTTTATCCATATGATCAGTCTGAGCCATATATCAGTATCAGTAATGAATACAAAGAGAACTTGATATCAGCAATGGGGAATCCATCACATCTGACATAGATGGTGGTGATGACTATTGGGTTTTTTGTGGATATCTTATTAAGAATCGTATCTATGCTATATCTAGCAAGGGGAGTTTCTATTTAGAAATTTGTGGAAGTCCAATCTACTATACTTCCATATAGGGAAGCATGGATCTAGAGACCTGGGAAAATCCTAGTATAGAAGAGCAGGATTCAAAACTCTTATATGGTAATTTAGAGTCATATCATGTAGAGCCTTAAAAATGTATAAATAATGAAGACATTGAGAAGCAGTGTCATGAAAAGACAGATATGATGCAGTTAGTAGAATATCAGTCTCAACTATAATATTTACATATAGAGTTTCCTTTTGATTTGGAGCTGCTTGGGGCTTATACAATGAGTTATCATCTGGTAAGCCTTGATGATCAGTATGATGGTGTAGTCAATCTGCCTCATCATTCTGATTTGTACATCAACTCTATCCAGTCATGGATAGAAGCAGCATGTGCAAGCACTTACCAGTTTGGGAGGAAGTTTGACGACATTATTCATGCCTATGATTTCCCATCCATCCCACCCCTTCTAGATCATCACGCAGGTTTGCATTTTCTAAACAAAGTATCCTTACTTTGGCTGGTAACCAAAGACAAGGCAATTTTTTTTTATGTTAATAAAATTCTTAGGTGGTTGCTTTGGATTTTTTTATTAAACCTAACCTTTTCATATCATGCTTAGAGTAGGAAAATAAGCTCCTTAAAAGAGAGCATTTACTTTCCACATTTATGTTTTGTACTTAGCTATAATAAAAATTAAATTTCATTAGTTAGTTACATTTATTTTGTTTAAATAAATCAACTTAAATGGTTCATTGGTTTTTATATAAATCTTGTGCTACTGAGGTTTTTGTTGTCAAGTTGAGATGTTTTTACAGGGTGTATAAACCAGATATTCTGGTGTTCTCGTATGCTCTCCTTGCACTATGACCAGATCTAGTACCCATCCCATAGTTGGAGCCAGATGTTACCACCTAAGTTGTAATTAGTGGTTTTTATCAAGTGATCCTGGTGAACCGGACAAAGATTATTTGTTCGGACTTTAGAAGGCCTTCGAAAGCGCTTCTGGGAAGTTCTTGTTGTACTATATCACATGTTCATACCCCATAGGGGAGTTGTAATAAAATGTTCTATCATGATAGTGTCTATAAAAGACTTAGTCTCTTAGACTTTATTTGTCAATCCGATCATCCCAGGGTGTTTTTTCTCTTGGTTATTATTGGTTGTTGAATAAACGACTGATCATTTCTGAGTTTTTCACTCAATACCTCCAAAGTTGGGGTGGTCGGCTTGGAATTTAGGCCTATTGAGGTTATTAGAGTCTATGTGTCAATGTATAAACATGCTAGGCATCATGGTCGAGTAATATGAACATGTCTAAGTCCCCCTAGGTTTTTATTTTTTAAATTTAAGTTTTTTTTAAATTTTAATTTTTCCACAAAACTTAGGCTATTTTTTAATAGTCTAATTGGAAACTTTGGTTTTGTAATAAAAGTGGGCTCAATAATCAGTTTCAGTCATGGGGTTGCTCATTTTCAAGTTGAGAGTGCCATGTAAACCCATAGACCCACTTTTTCTAAGTTTTGAGTGATTTGTCCATCACTCAAGTCAAAAATCCCTAAAAATCAAATATTCATTATTTAATTGATAAATTAATTAAATAATGGAGAAAATTCAAAATCCTAAATCATTGG
This sequence comes from Pseudotsuga menziesii, assembly GCA_001517045.1. Lineage (NCBI taxonomy): Eukaryota > Viridiplantae > Streptophyta > Pinopsida > Pinales > Pinaceae > Pseudotsuga > Pseudotsuga menziesii. Next base: position 120,547 of record LPNX010891381.1, on the reverse strand, counting down.
GATTTGCTCCGATTTGACAGAAATCAGTCTCATCGGCTTGGGATTGAATGGATCTGACAATTCCTTGACTAAAGGAGTAGATCTTGGATGAACTGGGAGTGCATTATTGCATGCAATCTTGGGGATGCTTCAATCAACAGGTTGAGGTGATAGTTGCACTCAGTTAGACACAGATCAAGCACAGATTCACTCCACATGCAGCTGTAGTCTCTCTCTCCTTGGAAATTATGCCTCCCCTGGGCTAGATCTCCTGTTATTGTTATAAATAAAGCATAGATTACCTCTTCCAAACTAGTTAGAACTAGGATTGAGGTGTTGTTTCTATTTTACTATTGTTGTTGTTCATTTGAAATAAAGAGAAGCTTTGGAGGCAAGACTATGTCATGTTATTGTATGTGTGGATGAGCCTTGCCATGTTTTACTGAGGTAACTTGTATCTATGTTCATAATTTGCTGATTGTTTGTAGATCCATTGCTAAATATTGATAATAAGTTTATTATGATCTTGATAGGAAAGGAGTTTGTTAATAAGTTTATTGTCCATCTCTTTCCTTTTTATGCATGTTTAGAGGTCTAGATTCAACATGTTAGTATAAGTTTATATGCATGCTATTCTGAAATATATGTTTATGTATTAACCAGATCTTACAAGCATTTTGGCAAGTCTTTGGATCAAGTTGTAGGATCCTAGCTTGGAGAGGGTGCTGATCTAGTTTGCTTCCTCACTTTATCCAAAACTTCCTCAAAGGAATATTCCCTTGACATTCCACTGGAAAGCTCCACGGTTGATCTTCAAGGCTTCCAGCACTCTTTCTCTCTCTTCCTCTTCCAAAAAATCAAATTTTACCTGGTTACTTTGGTTACAAGATTTGTTATCATTTAGATCTGTCAGATTAAAGTAAAATTTACATAGATCTATTATTTCAAATCTCATAATCTAGATCTCATTTCTAAAAGGTCCCATTAAACATTCTAGATCTAGTTCAGGGAAATCACTTGTTTTGCATGGAAATTTAAAGAAAATCCATAGGTTGCATACGTTAGATTTATATTTCTATTTTAAAAAGATTAAATACAGAAATTGGTGCATATCTCTTTGGCTTCCCAAACAGCAAGACGAGATCCCAAGGAAAGCTTTCTTTCCTTGGTTCATTTTTCACCGTTTTAGCTAGTTTTAACTTAGTTTTGTTTGGATTAAAGTAGGCTGACAAAAATGTACTTTCAAAGTGATTTTGGACATATTTCATTCTCAAATTATTTATGTATTTTTTCAGGCATAACAGAAATAAAAGAAGTTGTTGTTCGAAAGTGGCTTTGGGATTGTTCAAATCCCCCAGGGGTCTCCCTTTTGACCATAATTTAAAATTTTGGGAAATTTGTAAAGCCTTGGTTTCATCCTATATAATAAACAAAAGGATTCAGATAATTTTACTGATATTATAACAGCAAATAATAAAAAAATTCTCCGAATAGGCTCTTTCGATCCCATTCCCCATCCCCTCTGGGGGGTTTCACGCCTTTTTTGTCGTTTTTCACATTGTCTTACTTCTTTTCTCTTTAGATTAGTTTCATTTATGTATAATAACATGATTTGATTAATTTATCATATATTCCATATTACATTATCAAAGTAACTTGAATACTTACCCCACGACTTTTCGATTGACCCGTAAGGGGAAAAAGATGCGTAATAGGAATAATTAGAAAACTTGTGATTTTTTTTGTTTGCTATTTATCATTAATTTCTATAATTAATTGTTCTAAAATCAACCCCTCCTTGATTCCCTGATTTAGGTCCACTTGGACTGGAAGAGGTTCCTAGAGGGTTTTTCTTTCCAACAAAACACATCCTTTAAAACTCACTAAAATTGACAAGACTCCAGTGTGTATGCTCTGTACTTGGCTGTGGTTAATCTAATCAGTCAAGCTGCATCAAAAGCAATGTGAGTGACTAGTTTAATTAGTCTTCACCTTCCCCAATCAACCACCATCAGGCGAAAATCCAACGCCTCGATCAAATCGTAAGCAGTGGCAAAATACCCAAAGGAAGCAGGAGCTCCTGAAAAATGACCTTGAGGCACCGATCTCTGTTACACATTCAGGTGCATTATGAACAACAGGCTCAGAGACTCCATTCAACCCACATATTCCTTGCGGGTAGCCGTGAATATTTTTTTTTGTACATACTCCAAGTACTCTTGGGTATATATGGAGTCCCCCCCTCACCTAATTTAATTTATTCATACTTCACATTAACTTAAAATGTACCGGGAGGCAATCGTAAAACATTCACTCCAAGCACATGCAAGTACATTGATTATTTTATGACTCCATTCTAAGGCACTGGATATTTTCTTTCTATATATATATTGTGTCTCAGCATTGTGCTTTCATGGGCTCATTTTTTTTCTTGTCATCTATGGTTGTTTATGGTTAAATTTCAAAATCCTAAGTAACTCATTCAATTTAACATCACCATAGTAAATAATTTTGCCTTAGTAACTTAATAGGGTCTACCCCCTTTGGCTTCGTTAGGAGTTGAGCCTAAACGGAGGAGTCAAGAACAAGGTGACAACCTTGACTCAAGGCTTTCCCCCAAGGACACACCGAGTGGCTTGAATATTTCTGCCACGTTCCCCCCAGGTATGTGAAAGGTGACAACAGTAAGCTTAGAGTTGACACAAAATATATGCGAAGATAGAGGGTGTCATGTAAATATTTTAACAAACAAAAGATTGAAACATCTTTCAAAATGAAAAACTGATTCAAACTCCTAAAAATGCAATTATTAAAGCAATTAAACTCAAACAGAATAATAAACTAAGGAATTGATAATAAAATTTAAACTGAAATACAAACAACAAATAACTATTCAAATGGAAAACTAGGGTACAAGGAGAACTTAACTCATAAGCAACTAGAAAACTTAACAAATAAAACTTGATATAAGAAGCCAGTAGAAAACTTAATAAAAAAATATCTTTAGGTTCTGTCCTATAAGTTCTTTCAACAATAACACAACATAAAAGAGACAACCTAAAAACATACTAAAGGAAACACATATAACACTCAATCTCACATGCAAACGAATAAATCATTCTAAAAATCATAAACACAAAATAATAGGGTATTAAAACAAAATCAACAATAACATTCAAGAAACGAAAACAAATTGACACACATTCAAGGAAAAAATAAATAAGGAAAATAATAAAACTTTAATAAATAACCTAAAACAATTAAATTTTAACTTTAATGTTAAATGAAACGAACACCTAACTATATTATAGTCAAAACATAATTCAGACATTAACAAAACAATCTCAAAATACATAAAAAAAACTAAAAATAGAACTAAGGGTTGAATGACAGACTGAACTGTGGGTCCGAATGGGGTGGCTGAATAATAGACTAAACTGGCTGTCTGAATGACAGGTTGCACAGTTAAAATGGTAAAAACTAACCTAAATGAACAAATCTTCAGCTGAAGCCATGCATATGTAATTCTAATGCATAAAGCAATAAGCAAACCTACATACTAAGAAAATCTAACATTAAAATAAACTTAAGCAAATTCATAAACATAAGCATAAAGAAACCATTACATATTAATAAACTGAAATGTAAAATACATAAACTGATAATTAACAGAATTGAAATAGATAGAATTAAATCTACTTAATTTGATAAACAACAATCTATTTTATCTAACTTGCAAATAAACTGAACAATGGACTGAAAATGAAATGACTAAAAGCAAAGTTGGAAACAAAACATGTGTGCAGTTAACTATCTAATTCAGAAATCAAATTGTATTACAGAAATAAAACAGACTGTGAATTAAACTAGCTACAACAAAAATGAAAGAAATAAACAAGAAAAGAAACCTCTAGTTGATGAGGGGCCCTCTCAGAAATCAGGGGTGACTCCTAGCTAACTTCTACTTAAACACAATCTTCAATAGCAATGCATACAGCTCTTTATTTAGATGGTGGAATAGAAATACAATGTTCAAGATTAAATCCCAGTAGGAACTCTTCTCCTAGCTCTGCTAACTAACTGATTTTTCTAGCTAACTCCATCTCTCTCACAGAGGCTGCTATATATAATGATTTATAGGGATGATAAATTCGACCCTTTAGTGGTTGACTGCTCTCTAAATTTAGTCTATCTTAAATCCACATAACAGATCGCAGGCCAACTCGCAGGCATCTCTCTTCTTCAGTGCGAATGGTCTTCAAAGGTGGCACAAAGGCTTATCTTCAGCGTGAATGATATGCAGAGGTCGTGCATAGGTTACTTCCTGAGCATAGTAGGTGACTAATTGCGAATAGAGGAGAGTGTAGTGGTGAAACTTCTAGAGCGTGGGTTGAATGCATCAATCCAGTGCGTGGATAGTTGATGTGGTGGTGACCAAAGGAGAATGCTGTTAGAATATATTAAACCCACTCAGAACTTAGGATAAAATAATTAATCATTATTTGATTAATTATTCACCCACTAGCTTAATTAGGTGGCACCTTAAAGTCAATGCATGCCATCTATATCCTAGGAATGAGTTATTTCTAATTCTGGGTTCATCTAGAATTAGTATGCAGGACCTTATAGCAGATTCTGCTTTTTTTGCTTTTTTTGCTTTTCTATGGATAAGATAAAAGCTAGTCAACTAGGAAACTGGGTGCTTTTGTTTCCAACCCATCCTCCATTATTTTTTCTCCATTTTCTAGGATTAGCATGTTACTTCCATCTCCTTGACAACTCACTCATGCTTTTGCCAACTCGTGAGGTCCTTGATAGATTTAGCAAGTGCTTTATCCACCTATGGGGGTTTGCTATATTTTGGTAAGTCGGCCTTTTTGAGCTTTATGAGTTGTTTCCATACAATTCGACTTCCCCATGAGGGATGTACTATTTATGTACTCTATTATTCATAATTATTCAATGGAAGGATACACACCAATATTCATCTCTTCATTCATGTGATTCAGTCTCTTTTCTTCTCTCTTATTTTCCTGTGTATGCTTGTGAGAATTATTAGTAGCAAGATCTATTTCCTGTGCTTCTTCTTAGCATCATTGCACATAGCATTGATCTATTATTTCTACAAATGCAGGATGGAAAAAATATATAATACAGCTTCATCACCCAGATGCGTGGATAACAGTTCATTTGCACCTATTTCATGTTTTAAATTCCTGAAATTAGTTCTCTGCAGTCTTATGGGCGATCTGGACGGAGAGATGAATGGGACGCTGGGTTGTGAGCCGGATATGCTGGGTGTCGATCTAGGGGGACAAAGTATCTATCTATTGGTGCGCTTCAAGACTGCAATCTACAGCAAAACGTCTCAACATGTGGAAAACCACCAGCGAGTTTCACGCAACAGGATGGATGACGAGCTGGACGTCGAGCTGGACATGCTGTGCGAAAGGAAGGCTGAATGTGTTATGTTTATTAGTTTATCCCAAAAATATTATACAGTCTGCAAACAAATATATAAATCATTTAATATATCAAATGCACTTTAATAATGTTATTTTTAATCAATAAAACCATAAAAAATGATAAATAAAAATATTTCATATAAACCTTAAATACACTCATACCTGAGGCTAAATAATGATCTGCGTGTCATAAAATATACAAAAGATAATAAAATATGTGTTTAAATGAATAATTTAACTGCCAAAAATGATAACAAGGAAGCTTCTTACCTCTTTCTGAGTTTTGGGAGAGGTAAGGCCAACAATTACTTCAATAATTGCAGGGTATACCTCAATTCCTTGGGAAGAAACATGGTGTCCCAAAACTATACCTTGTGTCAGTAACATTCTACATTTTTCATGACTAAGAGATAAGTTTGTTTCATGACATTGGATCAAGACCTTCTCAAGGTTGTCAAGGGATTCTTGAAAAGTATTACCATAGTTCGTAAAGTCATCCATGTATACCTCCACACAGTCATGTATAAGATTGGAAAAGATTCCTAAGACTGCTCATTGGAAAGTGGCAGGTGCATTACATAAGCCAGATGGAAAAACTCGATAAGCATCTGTTCCCTAAGGGCATGTAAAAGTGGTTTTGTCTTGATCTTCCAGTGCTATTAAAATCTGGTTGTAACCACTATACCCATCAAGAAAGGAAAAATAATGTTTACCTGACAGAGTATATAATACTTGATCGATAAAAGGTAAAGGAAAGTAGTCTTTAAGTGTATCTTTGTTTAGCTCTCTAAAATCAACACAAATACGCCATTTCCTTGTGACTTTCTTTGGAACTACTACTAAAGGAGATACCCATTTACTATTGGAAATAGGATAGATGAAACCAACAGTGAGGAGTTTTTGTAATTCTTCTTTTATTATATCCTTTAGAGCAAGATTCATCCTCCTCTGTGGCTCCCTTACAGGTGACATGCTTGAATCCATATAGATATGGTGAATACAGGTATCAAGGTGTATACCCTTCATATCGGTGTATTCCCATGCAAATTCTCCAGCTTATTTCTTAAGAACTTTAAGCAGTCGTGCTTGTTGGTTTTCACTTAATCCTGCATTTATATGTAATAATTTTTCAGGTCCAACCTCACAAGGTATGGTATATGGTCCTGTATGCTCATCAATTGTGAAGAGACAAGGTGTTTTTGTAAACATTGAGAGAGCCATATTATCTTGAAACTCATCTCCAAAAATCTAATCGAATTGAGCAAAGTAGTGAGGGAAATCTGTACAGGTTGTCAAAGTAACAAACTGGTTTAATACATTATCAGTGGTCTGCTCCTGAAGTGCTAAAGAAAAATCACTAGGAAGGGAGATATCATCAAAGTATTCATCCCCAAAAGAACAATTTAACCACCATGAATTTTTAATTATTGGTTTTGCTGGGGGGTATAAAATAAGTCTTTGTGTGGAAAACCCATTGGAAATCGTCATGCCTCCATCCCTACACCCTATAAAATCATTTGCGGCAGCTAACCATGGTATTCCCAATATAATATGATGTCTTTTAGAAGGATCCTTTGATTCTATGACCATAAAGTTAATAGGGTATTCCCATGAAGCTACTGATACAACAATGTCATCCAGGACTCCAGCAGGTTTTACCATAGTGAGATATGCTAGTTCTAGGATGGAAGGAGTAGGTCAAAGAAATTGTCCCAACTATAAAACTTCCAAAACTATGGTGGTCATCATGTTGATAGCAGATCCTAAATTGATTAATGTATTTTCTATGGCGTTGTTGTTTATAATTATAGTCGCTACTGGGGCTCCTAGATTTGTATATTTTGCAATTCGGGACTGATCTGTCATACATTCAGACTTTTCTCCTATAACATGAATTGTAACAGGGTCTGTTTGCTTCTTTCCTGGGTGTTTAATACATATCTCCTTTATTACCTTACTATATATTGGTATATCTTTGATATCTTGTAATAGAGGAATTTTAATACAAATGTTCTTTAATTCATTCAAAATGTTATACTCCAGATGAACCACAAGTTTTTCTATTACGAGTCTCTCTGGAAATGGAGGAATTATTTTCTCATGAATAGTTTCTTATGGAGGATGGGTGTGTAATGGAACCTTTGGAATGTTCATGTCCTCCCAAATAGCATCATTCACGGGTTCACTTGAATCTTCTTCTTCTTCATTTGGTTCCTGAATGATGACTGATGACTTGGGTTTATTATTCACAATTCTTCCTGATCGTAATTGAATTTCATGTACAGGTACAGTCGAAATAAGATATGATGGAAGAGTTTGCAACTCAATGTTGTTGAAATCTTGATTTGGTTTATTATTAGGGTTAGGTATCGGCTGTGCAGGTAATAATGTCGGTCGAGGAGGATTTTCATTCTGAAAGTGATGAGGTTGTTGTGTGATAAAAGGAACCGGAGGTACAAATCCAAGTGACATTTGCTGGAAATTTGTTTGATTCTGAGGATAAGGATGATTATGTGCAGGGACATGTTGTGGCTGAGGATATGGTTGTCCTCTCCATCCTTATGACCAATATTGTTGTTGTGGAAATTGAGGAGGAGGATACTGAGGTGGCCAATTATGCCAGTTGGAATTGTTCCATTGTTGAGGTGGTGTATACAAAGGATAATAGAGTCGAGGTTGTGGTGGAAATTTTGGATATGCTGGTTTGTCTCTAAGTTTCCAAGGAGGCCTCCTAGATGTTGCAGCTACATCCCCACTCTTATAGATGGCTTGCAATCTAGGAAAGGATGGAAAATTATCTGTTGGATGCTCTTCTATACAGATGTGACATACAGACATGTTGTTTAATGGGCATTCCCTTTCAGGATGTTTTGTTCTACATATTGGACAAAAGATACTCATTTCTGCTCATTCTTCATCTTGCCTCTTCTTGGCTTGTAAATCATCTAGTTGAGAACCCATTGCTCCTAAGATATCGGTCTTAAAATTCTCCAACAGGTTTCCTATCTCTACTCTTGTAATTCTTACTAAACTAGGAACATTTCCTCTTATATTTCTACTAAAAGGTTCTTGAAATTTTTTTGTAACTTTCCCCTTACTAATAGAATAATTTTTACACATCTCACCGATCTATGCAAAAGTTTTATGAGAAATATCGCCAGCTTCCATGATATTAATAGATCCCCTTAAGGAAAAGTGTATGTACTGCATCTTCTCAGAGGTCATTATATTTAGACTTATGTAATGTATAAATGAACCTTTCAATATAATCCTCCAGGCTCTCGTCTTCAAGTTGTTGTATATTGAATATATCATGTCGAGAGTCCTTAGGTTTGCAGTATTTTTGATATTTTTGCAAGAATGAGGTTTTCATATCATCCCAAGTCCTGATAGTATATTCTCCCAATCCCATGAACCATCTCAATGCAGAATCCTTTAGTGTAGTGGGAAAGAGTTTTAGTTTGTGATCATCTTGTAGATAATTGTAACTCCTACAAAGGATATTGAACTCGAATAGGAATGTGTCAAGGTCCTCATTGTTTTTTCCATAGAAAGTAGGTAAGGAGGAAGGAGGGAATTTTTTCATAGTTACATCATGCAATGTATCTAAGATAGGGAACCCAAAGGTAGCCTCAGTTCTATTTTCCCCTTCTCCTTCTTCATTTCTAACTTCATCATGGTCTTCATTTTCTCCCTGTCTCTCCATATAAGCTAGATTCTTAACGTAAATATATTTAGGAGGATCCTTTCAAGGTGATAATGGAGCGTCCCAACGTTCTTTTTTGGGAGAGATCTTCCTCTGATCAACTGTATTTTTATGGAATCCTAGAGGGATAGTAGGTTCTACTATAGAAGTTTCAATTTGTGAAATAACTGGATATACTGAGGTTCCAAAGAGAGCTTTTACTTCAGTAGGATCAACAAAGTCAATGAAATTGGGATCTCCTACTAGTGAAAAAGTTGTGTTAACTGGATTCGAAACTAGTGGAGGGCTGGAGGTTTCTAATGGTTGATCCTCTTGAACTTCCTTAGGAACGAGGTCTTAGGACCTTCTGCCAAGGTTCCTTCTCCTTCTATGGATTCTCCAGTAAGATATTCTAAGAGAGACTCCTTAGGTTTCAGGGTAGAACTACTTCCTATAGGTGTCTTTCGATACCTTTCTAGTGAGTTAGTATTTGGGGAATTACATCCCCTACGATAGTTAGTAGGGATTTCGATAACTTTTCTAGTCTTGACAAATCTACCCTAAGGATATCTAATTCTACTCATGAAATACTTTTAAACAAAAGAAAACCTATGTTACTACTATTGTTGGATTTGGGGATGCCTGTTATAACATATGTGTAGGTTCTTACCTCTTGTCTTACCACTCCCCCACTACCAACCTATTGTTAGCTATAATATTTCACCTCCTGCGGATAGCAAGGTGTTCCACTAGTCTGAATGGTTCAAATATAGAACAAATAGAGGACATAGGTTGAAGACTCTCCCTAGACAATGTAGATATCTAGAATACAATGCTTTGATAGTCACCCTGTGTACCTGCAATAAGCTCGACATGAAACAGATCAAAGCAACTAGAACATGATCTACTAATCCATGCTAGTGATTAAGGAAGCTAACAACATATACCTGAAATCAAACATCAACAATATATGTGGGACAAAAATCAACTTGCATTAAAGAAATATGAAGACGTTTACAACCAAGCCTTAGTGTTGATATGCATCTCCATGAAACCAAGCATTCTCATCCCTGTAAGCTCCGACTCTAGCTCTCTCTATGATATCCGATGATATGGACCAAGTGATCAATCTAACAACATAACAATGCCTTTAGAGTTTCCCCCTTCAACCATGGCCATAAGCTTGTATTTATAAGGCTAGATGGATAGGGTAGGTTGAGATATTTGTGGGTGAGGTGGCCTCCAAGATCCTAGTATGGGGGATCTTGAGCTCAACAGACCCACAACAGTAGGGATAATGGATATCTTGAGGCTTATCATATAGAAGCCTCGAGAAGCTTCTCTTTTTCACTTTTTACCCAGGGTACCGTGCTTCTCCTTCAATGACAGAGTGGTTCTGGTAATAACCGATTATGGACTAAGGGCCATAAGCAGTGGCACCGCTTGTGGGTAGTAGAGTATGGGCGGTGTGAACAAGGGTGGCACATATGGATAAAGGGTCAAGAACGGTGCTTAGAATTTGTATGAAAATATTGACAAATGATATGGGTTTCCACTCCAGAAGCTAGGATTTAGGGCAAGTAGGTATGTCAAATGTCTTATCACATGATGGTGACAGGATTTTGGTATAACAGGATTCCCCCCAAAGCAATATTCTTATAAGGATACGATAAATGAGAGCTTTGAGAGAAAAAGTCATTGCCATGAGGTGAAAATGTCGACTCGATCAGAGTAAGTAGGAATCTGTAGTACATCAGTATGTTGACTCATAGACATAAGTAACCNGACCAATACAAGGTAGATCCATGAGAGGAATAAACAAGCATGGCTACTAGAATACAACGTAGATCCATGTGATAGAGGACTCAAACTTGGACATAGCTACAAGACATACAGTGTATATCTATGTCATATAGATGCAAACTTGAGCATAGCCACGACCATACAAATGTGGATCCATGGTAGATATGCAAAACTCCATCGCAAGCTAGGGAAAAGCAATGAGCTCTTTAAAAAAATACCCAGGGTCTTCGTCTCATCTTCCACAAAGTACGATTATATCCATGTGATTACAATGATCTAAAGTCAAACATGGTAGAAACCAATTGATTACCGGCCAATGATGTGAACCGTTAACAAGTGCAAGGGAGATCACTATTAATTTCAATGATTCCCAAGGTACTACAGTACAATCTACTAAGTGAGAATAGATGTCCTGAAGTCGAACACTCAGTCGATTATATCAATCATAGGTCAATGATGTGAACCTATGTCGAGAGCGAGAGAATCCGTCATTAAGGCATACAGATCTCAAGGTACCAATCATTGTTTCTAAGACTATTTCCCAGATGATTAGGTGATGTCAACGGGAAAAGTCTCGTCAAAGGAGGGCCATGATGAGTCCCACATTGACGACATGAAACTCAGAATATAGTTCTAGAATTATATGTATGTAGTAACCATATGACTGACTCAAATATACTGACACAAATACTATGTGGACTGTAGAGGCGACACTTCTTCAGATCCCCTTTGAACATTGGGTGGCATGACAAAAGACTTGGCAGCATGACTAGTCGGGATAGACACACAATACGACAGTGGACAATGCATTCTTTTGAAAGACTCAAAGGAGTGACATGACTCATGAAATTGGATCGTCATGGAGATCAGTTGAATACCCAATTGATTGACATGGTTGTGTAGACAAGTGCCATGTTCAAAGGTAACGACAAACAACTGCCATTATTTGCAAAATGATTCCCTTCCCATTTCCCCCATCATGATCGATGAGTGACTCTTTTTGGTTTTACGAGTTCAAATAGGGTAACAAACACTCGATATAGCTTGTCAGAAGACAAATCCAGACTCATATGTTTTACGAACCTAAGAGAGGAGGGGTTTGATCCCAACACGGGTCTCTCAATGTTTAATTTAACAAGTCCACTGAAAGAAAACTCAGTATCGTTCATGTTTAGAGAGTCTGAACGAATACCTTAGAGAACTATTCCAGTGATGATTGGTTGGAATGTTCCTTTTTCATCAATAGTCCTATCTGAGCTGAAAAAGAGATAACCTACCATCGGAACGATGACTCTTCAAATACTTTTACGAGGATGAAGGAGACAAGTACTTGACAATCTTTTCATATTTAAGGAGCCTAAAAATAGTTTAAAGAGGACTCCATGAGTTTTCTTTACACAATGTCACTTTTTATGAGCCTGGAAAGATTCAGAAATGGACTTGACTATCTTTTCATGTTTAAGGAGTCTGAAAAAAGATGTGAAAAGAAGACTCCATGATGTTTCTTTTCACAATGTCAAATTTTACGAGCCTGGAAAGATTCAGAAATGGACTCGAACCTTTAATACTAGGTTTAGAGAGCGCGATCAAAGCATCATAATAAATGCTCATCGACCTTTTCTATTTTATGAATGTACAAAAAAGCCATAAACAAATTTTCAAATATTTTATGCTAGAGTTCTCCTATCCTGCAATAGTCTTGGAAACAAGTGTTAAATGCATTTACAACTAACATTAGGGATTACGACAAATAAATTTTGATCAAAATTTGATTTTACATCAAAAATATAGTGACTCAGACCCAAAAATTCCTATATAATCCAAGTAAATAGTAAAAAATCAAACCATTTCACTATTTACCTCTAGCAGAGAGCACTTGGAGCATTTTCTTAGCTAGATCTTCCACAGTTGATACCGGGAGCTTCCACCATCTGTTTTCAGTATCGTCAGTTGCAGGTAATAGCTAAGACACTTATCTTTCATTTCATAGCATATATTTTGAGGTTTGGGGGGGTTTTGGGCCCATATGGTGATCCCTAAAACTCAAAATGTGGGCACCGTGGCTACCCCTTGCGGGATACGCAGTTCCACCCTAGAACCATGCCAACAACATATTGGACAGGTGGTGCCACCGCCTGTCTCCAATAGTGCACAGGCGGTGCCAACTGTGGATAATTTAAACAAATAGTATGGGAAAAATAACTTCATTCTTTTGATTATTAATGATTTAAGGATGATTTCAATGCATACCATTATGGTTTTGGCAGGTCTAGATCGCCCAAAACATGGTGATATGGAAGGAAAGAACTCATGACAATGAGGATGTTGCTACTGAGAGAAATGTGGGCTGTATAGCCGCATTACGGGACTATGGGATCTTGAAGTTCTTCCAGACCCCAAGCATGGTGTCGCATGAATGGCTACTGGAACACATACTGCAAATGTGGAATCCAGAGCAGTAGTATTTCAAGGTGGGGGCACACATACTTACAATGAATATAGAGGATATCTACTTCCAGACTGGTCTATCGATACGGGGTTCCCCCATCTCACTGACAGGTTCCCGCGGTGGGGACATTACTACCAAAGAGCTTATAGATCAACACTGTGCACCAAGAACAAGTACATCAGGGAAGAAGATCCCCATCAAGGAAGTGATGGATAGGGCTCTATGGACCATCATGTTTACCATGCAGAGGGTGGTTGGGAGTTAGGGTGTGCACCAAGATTCCAAGGCACACATGTTGTATGCCATAGAGGCTATGGCACCCACGGTGTTCAACTGGGTGGAAGCAATGCTTCCAATATTCAAGGATCAACTGACTAAGTATCGGCAAGGAGAGTTGAAGCAGTTCAGCTTTGGTTCCATTTTAGCCTGCTTCTTCTTTGAGCAGGTTCCACAGATGACGCCACAGGTGACCTTCCTGATTCTGAGAGCACGGGACCCCCGTATGATGAGGTGGGTCCAGGTAATGGCTCGCACAGGAGTGGGTAGGGGAAGGGTGAATTTTGGTGATCTGTTCTTCATATGGCTATGAGATCAGATCCTCATGGTTGAGGACTATGCTTACGTAGGCACGAACTTCACAGGCGATCCTGGCCTACCACTCCCACCTGGAAGATAGTGGGGTGACCTCGGTAAGAAGCAAGAAACCCTAAAATGGATGAAATGTTTTTATGTTTTATATTTTTTATGTTAAGTGACGAGAACTGTATATTCTCATGCATATGTTGGAGCAGCACGACCTAGAGGAGCATCTCCATTGGATAGGCGAGCAGGAGCTCTCTTTGTACCACAGGGTGATGATATCACCAGGGAGATGGAGGAGAACCTGGAGAGGTTGACTTTCGACATCCCAGATGCTGACATAAATGACCTCCCGATGAGATACCAGAGATCCACAGCGGGAGTACTAGGCCGATTCAGTAGGTGTTGCACAGGGTGGCTCGAGTAGTGATGTGCTATCACAAGCACCACTAGTGTACGAGATATGTACTGAAAGCTGATAGCTTCAGGATTTTATATGATGATTTTTCCTGAAAGCCTACGTGCTTTAGAGGAGGTCTCAGGATCTATTTTTTGTAAATTTTTCGTATATATATATACAGACTTTTGCATGGTGTTTATATGTTTCAAATAGAAAATGCATTTTATATGAGTTTTATGTGTCTCAAAATGTTTATTTACAATGGACCATGTTTGATTTACCATCATGAATGGGAAATATGCCAGTCTAGGATTTAGTTAGCCAATGAGTCAGCAACTACATTATGTTCCCTAGGGATATGCCTATAAGTAATAGTTTCAAATGATCTTTCTAACAAATGCACTCTCCGAAAATGGCGGAGGAGTACCAGGTTCCTAATGGTGTAGACATAGTTCAAATGGTGAACTAGGAGTTGTAATTCCATCAAGACTACTAGATTACAAACATCCTAGCAGGCAGCTTCAGCTAGAATACCGATGATTGCTTCATACTCGACGATTTTATTAGTAGCGAGACCTATACAAACCACTCCTGAATGGACCAAATATTTAGCTATGGAATAGAGAACCCAAGCATCCAAGGTGAGATTCAAGGTGTGGCAGAAAGCACCATCAGCGAAACCGTAGAACCCATCTGCATGACCAAAACATGGTATAAATATATGTGGACACGAAGCTCAAAACCATCTTGAAAATACTAAAATCCAATCAATATACATATATACAAGATACTACCAAAGAAAACCTAGGCATAGTACCTTTTCAGGTACAACCCATTGCAAGGTTTCCCCAAAGGGATCCCATCATAGTCAATGAGCTCATAAGCTCCTTTCTCTAACACCTTGGAAATAACAAAAGGTCCATACCACATGGACTTGAACTTTCCCTTCCCTAGTTTGTCGTATCTCTGGTCATAAGTCAAGACTAGGTCACCCTTGTTAAAGACACGAGGCTAGATGGATTTGTCATACTACGCCTTGACACGTTTCTTATGTGCCTCATTAGCCAAGGTAGCATCTCTGTGAGTCTCATCAAGGTTATTCAAGTATAAAAATCTTTCTTCCTCTACGGAAGTGTCTAGGAGAAGTTCGAAGGAAAGTTGTAAAGATGGAATCTGACATTGGATGGGTAAGACAACTTCATGTCCATAGACAAGCTGGAATGGTGTGAAACTAGTAGCTGTTTTCATAGAAGTCCGATAAGCCCAAAGAGTGGAGAAAAGAATGTGGTGCCAATTGGATTTATGATCTCCAACCATCCAATCAAGCATAGTTTTCAAAACTTTGTTAATGGCCTCTACCTAACCATTAGCTTGTGGATAATATGGTGTAGAGTTTTCATGGTGAAACCCTAACTTGGCACTCATTTCCTCCATAATATAATTATGAAAATGGGATCCATGATCAGTAACGATGGACTACGGAAATCCAAAGCTAACTATGATATGATTGAACAAGAAGAGGGTGACATTCTTACCATATTCTGCATATGTAGGCATGGCCTCAGCCCATTTAGTGAAATAATCCATCACCACGATGATGTAACCATGCCCCCCGGCTAAGGTAGGATTACAATGCATAAAGTCTATCCCCCATTTCTCAAATGGGCCAATGGCAATGACGGGGTGTAGCGGAGCAGGATGGGTGTGCTTTTTAGGATAGAAGTGTTGACAAGGTGCGTATTTCTTAACAGCTTCATGACAATATTTGAAGATCGAAGGCCAGAAATAGCCAATGTGAAGGATTTTCTGGGCTGTAGCCATCCTAGATAAATGACCGCCACATGCTCCAGAATGGCAATCATTCAACACAAGTTCAGCCTCCTCATGAGTGAGGCATCGCTGGAGAATAGAGTCAATCCTACGTCTATACAAAGTATCATTTGGGATGAGATATTATTTTACGTGGTGATGGATACGGTGGTGATTATCATGGGATAAATGTGGCTAAAAACATTATGTCTGGAGATATATAAGCAAATATCCATACCAAGGATCAGTAGTGCTTATCAGGAACAGAAATTCATCCGAAAATGAATCACTGGGCTCAGATTCCATTGAAGCACAGGGAAGATCATACATAAGCTCTGCAAAGACCAAGGATTTCTTTGATGTAGCCTTGGAAAACTCCAGATCAAAATCTTAAAGGATAACAATCCAACGGGAGTACTTGCCCCCGAGTACCTGATGAGTCAGGATGTAGTACATCGGGTTCTGGTTTTCCAATACGGTGGTAGTGCGAAGCAGAATGTAATGATGAAATTTTTGTACAGCAATGACTATGTCCAAAGATAACTTTTCCACACATGAATAATGGGTTTTAGAATCCAGGAGATTCTTACTGGCATAATAAATCACATGCTCCTAACCATGGATATTGTCCTATGCTAAAACCATAACAATGGTAGTAGCAGAGCCAGCAATATACAAGAGAAAGTCCTTTGAATAATCAGGGGGGTGTATCACCAGTGAATGAGTCAGAGCATGCTTAATATTATCAAAGGAGCGTTGGGCCTGGTCATCCTAGAAGAATGGAGTGTTCATTTTAAGGAGATGCATATACCCGTGCGTTTTCTCTGCGAAATTGCACACGAAATGACAGAGAAAGTTTGCCTTCCCCTGCAAACTTTGGAGTTCAAAGAGATTAGTTGGGGCTGGTAGATCAAGAATGGCGGCAATTTTTAAAGGATCTATCCGAATGCCATCTTTGGATACCACAAAAACTAGCAGACATCCCGTCTCAATGCAAAAAACACATTTATGGGGGTTGAGCTGTATATTATAATGACGACATCTCACGAATATCTCTCTAAGATGACTAGGGTGGTCCTCTCGTCACTGTGAATGAGTGGGGAGGTTGTCAAGGTATGGTTCAACAATGTGTTTGACATCGTGAAATGCATAGGACATCACACGCTAGAACATAGCTCCAGGATTTTCCAAGCCAAATGGTAACTTATTATATGCAAAGGTTCCCCATGGGAAAATGAATGTCATCTTATGCTGATCAGAGGGTAATATCTCAATCTGATTATAGCTGTAGAAGCCATCCATGAATGAAAATATGACACTTCCATCATAGTTGTCGATAATTTGATCGATATGCAGGGTAGGAAAATTGTCCTTGGGAGAAGATTTATTCAGACCCTAAAGTTGATACAGACTCTAATGGTGCCCTGCTTTTTATTGGCAGGGACAACATTTGATACCCATTCCATCAGGGGTACAAGATAAATAAACCTAGCTTTCAGAAGCTTCTCAATTTCAGCTTTTATAGCTATGACCTTCCAAGGGTGGACTTGCCTAAGTTTTTTCCTGACAGGTTTGGCCGAGGGATACGTTTTAATATCGTGGACCACAATGGAAGGGTCGATCCCTGGCATCTATTTGTAGGACTAGGAAAAAATATCACAGAATTCTTTAAAAAGTGCCTTATAGGCTTCAGATTCATTTGCGGAGCAGTTCTGCCCAACATGAACATGCTCCATAATAGCAAGCTTGGTTGATATGTCAATCAGGTTCATATGAGTAATGTTGCAAAGATTTCCTTCAGAATCTGTATGTTGCAACAATATAGGACTTTGGGGAACGTTGACAATATCAGTAGGAAACAATGATGCAAAATCATCGTTAATCGAACTGGTGTTGGGGAGGAACATGGATCTATGATGGTGATCCTCCCAAATGGAGTCATCCGTTCTCATGATCTCAATAATGGACTCGTCAAAAGGAAAAGTATCAGAGAGATAATATAGAGTGGGAAGAGAAGGTTCTAACCAATACGGTAAATGGTAAGGATCTGAAGCCACTAGATGAAGATCATTAGTGTGATCATCGGAAGAGGTTTGAATGGAATCATACATAGCTTCATGTGGACTTAATGAGGTAGAATCAACAACATAGTGTCCCTTAGGCTCCTAATCAAATGAGGTGATCATATTGACTGACGCGGAATCCATGCTAGGAGGAGTGGATGGAAAAACTCCCATGAAGGATGAATCCTTCAACATGCCTACCCCAATAAACTGGTAAGGAGGAGGGTACTGGCCTAACATGGGGATGTTATTAGCTGTAGAGGTAGTAACATCCGGCGTACATAAATCAAGCTGGTAAATAGTAACGATTCTCCCCAGATGTGGAAATTGGACAGTTCAGAATACTGTTGAAGCAACATCAATGATAGCATAGAACCAATTTCATCCTAGGAGGAGATTGTAATCTAAAGGGGCATCTACCACTTCTACTTGAATAGAAATGATTTTTCCCCCCAGCTCGACCATGAGGGATGATATGAGATCGTGGGGATGGAAACCCCGTCTGTCAAAGGATTTAAGGGTTGTAGGTGATGTTACAAGCTCAGAAGAGCCAAGGGATTTCCAACAAGACAAAGACAACACAGAGGTTGAAGCTCCTTCATCTAGGATTGTCCAAAAAAATTTATTTCCAACCACTTTCGTAATGACTTGAAAATCAATTTTATGCGGTAACCTAGACTTATAGTTCTCAACATTGAAATGGATCAAGTTGGTGTAACTTGGGTATAAATCTCCTAATGCAGTCAACATGTTTTTGCGTTGTGTAGGAAAACTTTGGAGCACTTCTAGGGTAGAAATTGTGCAAGGTTCCTAAGCAAGATATTCAACCACATTATAAAATTGAGCATCTTGGGAATTGGGATTAAATACTGCCTTTTGAAGAGTACTCTTGGGTGGGCGCAAAATCATGTCGAGAGTAGGATTTTCGATAGACAAGGGGGCAGTAGATGAGGACTCAGGAGAACTAGTAGAAGAGGCTTTCCCTGAAGATGAATGATCTTCATTTTTATCCACAGGTTTATCATAATTCTGACTTCAAGTTTGCAGATGGATGGTATATGAAGACATCATATGAATTTCCTCTGATGAACTAGAATTACCATGATTAGACATGTGGTATATCATTTGTTGTTGAGAGGGAAAAGGATCTGTAAGTACCGCAGTTGCAGGATTGGAATTAAAAAATTTATAGATCTTGTCCCAATGAGGACACTCCTTTGAAAAATGGTCACCACTGCATAGCAGACAGGGATATTTCACTTTTCTTTTCCCTTTGTCATTATCACCATTGGTTGGTCGTGGAATCTCCGGCTAGTTTCCAGGTTTTTTATTTCGATTTGTACCTTTCTTTTAATTACCCGAGGTTTGAGTACTTTGAATGGTATTGACCTTAGCGGAAACCTTAGGAGTCGAAGGATTAGATGGGGCAGTTTGGGTTTGCTTGGAAGGTTTCACCGTTGATGGGGATTGGATTGAACCAACAATCCCATCAACAGGTACTTCTGCTAGTGACTTGGTAGGATCAGTGTTGGGGAAAGGATCTTGAGGGATCGGGTCATAAAGAGTGCCAGACTGGGAGTAAACCAAGTCTAGGTACTGAGCCCAGCTAATAGTCTACTCTTCAGTAACGGCACCGCCCATAGCCACATATTAGGAAATAAAAGGCAACAAGGATTTGGTGAACCAATCAACTAGTAACTGATCTAGAATAGGGGCCTTGATAAGACTTCTCCACCTTCTCCACTCATGGATATGATCGGATATGTGGGTGGAGGTGTTCTATCGCAAAGAGGTTAAAAGATCAGTACCCATTTCATAACGAATAGGGAGCTGAAAGTGTGTAAGAAACACGGTTGCCAACGAGCCAAAATCCACAAACGAATGTTGTGGGAGTTCAATGTACCACTTCGTAGCCATACTGGTCAAATTTCGCTGAAAGAGTCGTAACTGAATGGAGTCATCCATGAGGGAGTTCAAAGAACACCACAAATGGAATGGCATCACATGGTTCTTCGGATCGTCTCCTTGTTTCCCATCGAATTTTGGAATGTCCGATGGTAGCTTTACCGGAATGGGCAGCCATGAGGGATTGTGTCGAATGGGATCATTAATCAACTTGGACAGATCAAGTAAGTCCAAATTTTCTAGGAAAGGTAACTGTCGGTTGGGATAAACATACTGGTAATATTGATATGGCATATAATTACCAGTAGGACCATAAGTGGACCAATAAACAGGTTGTTGTGATGAAGAACTACTAGAAGATCTGCCCATAGGGGGTTAATTTCTGGGATCAGGACTGCTAGGACCACTAGGGCCTCCAGGAGGAGGACCACCAGGGAGACTGGGACCACTAGGCCCACTAGCACCATTAGGACCACTAGGACCACCAGGACCACCAAGAGGCGAACCACCAAACCCTTCAGGGCCACCAGGAGGAGGTAAACCTCCAGAGCCACTAGAACCACTAGGAGGAGAGCCACCAAACCCTCCAGGGCTAGAAGGAGGAAAGCCACCAGGTCCCCCAAGACCACTAGGGCCACCAAGACCGTAAGGAGGAAAGTTTCCAAATCCTCTGGGACCATTAGGGCCCCCATGGGGAGGACCTCCATAAGGGGGTCCTCCGACACCTCCCACAGTATGTATAGGTATCGCTTCCATGGATGGCATGTAATACTAGTTGGGTTTCCCCCATGGCGTAAAATAATTACTAGGGTATGGAATTCCTATAGAATTGGGTGGATAATTAATGTTACCTACTGGTATTTGATAACCATAACCTCCAGAAGATTGAATGGTTGCAGGTTGGGCCTCAGAGGGTTGACCTAAACTGGATGGGTAATTAACCACATTAGAATGGGTGGGAGGGATATAAACTATAGATGGCTCTATGCTAGAGGTCTGCCCTTGACTAGTAATAATTTCGGTGTCATATAACATAGGTCATGTCATGGGTTTCTCCCCAGCACTAGAAGGTGTAGACGAAACAAGAATTGAAGATTGAATATCAGGTACAAAAGGCCTGGGAAGATTAGGTATAGACATAACATGAGAGGTGGTAGGGGTAGTATCTTGACCTAGGTTGCGGGATGTCAATGGAATATCTATAATCGGTTCAATGGGTCTCATAGATTCGGCAAGTGAACGATATCCCCTAGGAACAGATGTGGACCTTGGTAGTGTTGGGCCTAGAATGTCATCAATTTGCTTATCAATATCCTTTGCATGGAGAATGGAAGAATGGTATTTCCTACGTTCTTCTTCAATTTCAGAAGAGATTCCATGGGTGCCAAATGAAGCAATGGCCTGACTTACAGGGATTTCCCAAAATGAAGCATTGGGACCAAAATCCGGGTGAGCAGTATCATCAACATGTCCTTCCACAGGAGAATGGATTGAGGAACCTCCGTGAGAAGGCTGTTGGACCAAGGGAGGTGAGTGTGAAGAATATGGTACTCCACTTTCCACAACCACATTATCTCCCACTTGGGAGGTGGTAGCATCTCCTTGGTCAATAGGCCCCGTACTCTTATGGACTGTCTCAATTTAGCCAGTTTGTACAGTTCCTAACTAACCTAGGGTCTGAAAATCTAGAAAACACACCAAAAAGAATTTCCCTACACAAGCTATAAGCCAAAACAAGCACACTTAAAATGATAGGAGGAGTTCAAAAGTTAGGTCTCTCACTAGGATTGTCAAGAAGGTGCCACTCGCGATATACCTTGAGGATACGTGCGTAGTAATCTCCCCGAATGTTGTTTTCGATGTATAGCTCCAAACAAGACAACCAAAGGGATTTTCTCAGATAGATAAGGTATCCTAGTGGGGTCTCCCGATATACTTAAGGTACGTGGGAGCTCGAATCGGTAGTAGTGTTGTCTAATGCATAACCGTCCACAAGGGGCGTTCCGATATACAATTGAGTACACGAAGTACCTTTCTATATACCTTAAGGGTACGTGAAAGGCCATTCGATATACCGACGGTTCGTGGAAGAACCGCACGAGTCCCAAAATTTAATGCTGACAAATAACGACAACTCCTACGCTTAATGACGCCCAAACATGTCTCTAACCTATCACCCAAGTTACTACGTAAATTTTAACCTACAACTACCATTAATTTTAACTTGTACGATTAGGTGAATGCACGATGTTTTGACAAAAAAGTAAAACCATGCAGTATGCTAGTGCAAAATGTTCACTTTACCGTTCAGTATGCCTACTTACAGGAGGGAAAGAGAGTGTTTTCCTTTTGTTTCAAAAACCAAAAATACTTCCACACAACAGTCATGAACATCAAATCAGAGACAAGCAATCACTTTTCCAAACTGATTTCTTCTTTTTGAAAGCAAATGAGAAGGGGAAGAATCTCTTTTCCTAAAAGAAAGAACAAGAAGCACACCTATATGCAAATGCACTCTATTTTTTCAAATTTCTCAAACATAAGCAAATCTAACTTAAAACTACCATTTTTATTTTTATTTTGATCGAGATAGCTCTAAATGCATGAGAGACTAAGGATCACAAAGGTCCTGAAAGCTTGTAAAGCCAATCAGAAAACCAATGTCCAACTCTTAATGATGATGTCCTAGTCTCAGTCAAAAATTTTCTTTTTTGAAGGAAGGAAAAAGAATTTTACTATGAAAATAAGAAATGAAACCTAGAAGCTAATATAGTGTTCTTATTTTAGTCTATGTAGCAGAAATGAAAAGAGATTTTAACTAACACCCTAAGCTTTTCAGAAAACAAGAAACCCTTTCGTAAACACAACAAATAAGCATAGAAGCGGATGAACAATCAAAAAACTTAATCAAAGTTTTGAAATTCCACTCAAATCAATATTAAACCATAAAAACTCAAACCAAAAGCATCAGATTTAGTAACACAAGTATGACAAACAGAACTAAAAGCAATAAAATCCAAATTTTTGCAAAGAAAAATAAGGAAAAAGGGCTTTGGAATGATGCCTACCTGGCACCGCACTTCTCAAGTGTTGACAGAGCATTTCCCAGACAGCATCACTTATTTTCAACAGACTACAAGCGGTGGCACCACGTACTTTCCACTTTGTTCAGGCGATGGCACTGCTTCTCGTACACAGCATAGACGCGATTCCTTGTAGATGACCAAAACACAAGAAGAACGATGGATCAAGTCAAAAATAGACTAGATCAAGGAAAATACTATTGAACTGAGTATGGAAATAGAGCATAAAAGACTGAAATGACTCAGAAATAAGTAGATCTGGAGGTTTCAAACCCAAACGGAGTCAGTCAAAGAGTATATCTGACTGAATAGAGTTGAATAAGGATCCTGGATTTGGACAAGAGTTGAAGACTAAGGAAGATCAGAATGACTGATACACAAATTCGATTCCCCAGTGGAGTTGCCAGATTTGTTAGATGGAATATTTCACCTCCTGTGGAAAACAAGGTGTTCCACTGGTCTGAATGGTTCAGATCCAGAACAAATAGAGGACAGAGGTTGAAGACTCTCCCTAGATGCTGTAGATATTTGGAATACAACTCTTTGATAATCACCATGTGTACCTGCAATAAGCTCGACACAAAATAGATCAAAGCAACCAGAACATGATCTACTAATCTATGATAGTGACTAAGGAATCTAACAACATATACCTGAAATCAAACATCAATAATATATGTGGGACATAAATCAACTTGCATTAAATAAATATGAAGAAGTTTACAACCAAGCCTTAGTGTTGACATGCATCTCCATGAAACAAAGCATTCTCATCCCCGTAAGCTCTGACTCTATCTCTCTCTATGCTCTCCAATGATATGGACCAAGTGATCAATCCAACAACATAACAATGCCTTTACAGTTCCCCCCTTCAACTATGGCCATAAGCTTGTATTTATAAGGCTAGATGGTAAGGGTAGGTTGAGAGATTTGTAGGTGAGGTGGCCTCCAAGATCCTAGGATGGGGGATCTCGAGCTCAACAGACCGACAATAGTAGGGATAAGGGATATCTCGAGGCTTATCATCTAGAAGCCTTGAGAAGCTTCTTTTTTTCCCTTTTTACCCAAGGTACTGCTTTTCTCCTTCAATGACAGAGTGGTTCTGGTAATAACCGCTTATGGACTAGGGGCCATAAGCGGTGGCATCGCTTGTGGGAAACAGAGTATGGGCAATGCGAACAAGGGTACCGCGTATGGATAAAGGGTCAAGTGCACTGCTGGGAATTTGTATGAAAAGATTGACAAATGATATGGGTTTTCACTCCAGAATCTGGGATTTAGGGAAAGTAGGTATGTCAAATGTCTTATCACATTATGGTGACAGGATTTTGGTATAACACCTATTTCTAAACTTCTTAAAGAGTTATATTTTGCCTTACAAAACAACTCCCAGGAAACAACGCCAAAAGTGTTGGGTGTATTATAATGTCGAAATTAATCCACCTTTTCTTTAATTATCAACTGGGGTTGGTAAGCTTAGAGTTGACACAAAATATATGCGAAGGTAGAGGGTGTCATGTAAATATTTTAACAAACAAAAGATCAAAAGACCTTTCAAAATAAAAAAATTGAGTCAAACTCCTAAAAATGCAATTATTAAAGTAATTAAACTGAGACAGAATAATAAACTAAGTGTTAGAATAATCAACCCATATTTAGCTACCTTAGACATTAATTAATCCATTGTTGTATTATTTGCCTAGTTTCCATATTCCACCTTATGCAAGTTGTCCTCCACATGTCCAAAGTGGTCAAACATGCTAAAACTGATTCATGGAGCACTTGGGAAACCACTTGGAATCAATTCTACGTTATTCCTAGCCTTCCTAGCGCATGTCTACTTTTTCTGCTTTATTGCCTACTTTTGCTAAGTTTTAAGGCAATTGGGAAAGTTTGACTAGGTGAAGTTAACTTGTTTTTTGTCCTCATCATCCTCCACTCTTTTCTCCTAAGAAAAGCATGTATGAGTTTTCCTTCCATCATCTATTAGCTTTCCTAATTGATTTTTCCAATTCGTGAGCTCCTAGACAGATTTGGAAACTGCTTTATGCACCTATGGGGGATTTGCTTAGATTTAGTAAGCCTCCTTTTGACCAAATTTGAATGGAATCCCAATGCATTCAAATATCTCATGTAATTATTTATTTTGGTAGCCTATGACTTCACAGGGTTGGCTATTGTGCACTTATTCAATACAGATTAGTGTTATGCTTCATATTCAGTCTCCTTTGTGTGTAATTTGCATGTGTAATTGGCAATTTTTGTGAGTGTAATTGTTCTAACACCGGGGTTCAATTTCCACATGGTATCAGAGTATTTGTAGATTGATTTATCTCCTTCCAATTTGTTATTGCAGGTTCGACCTCATTGACTGGCAGCATTCTGCTGACTAAGGGGACAATTTCTAAGCTATGGATCAATCTCAGAAGATCATCTTGACTCCATTTAACTTCTTTGAATGGAAACCAAAGATGGAGATACTGTTGAGATTGAAAGGCCTCTAGAGAGTGACTATGGAAACAGAATTAGAGCCCAATGCAACTATAGAGAAAATTAAATGGCACAACAGGAGGGATGAGGCCTATGGTCTCCTATGTCTGAGCATATCCAGAGACCTCCTTTTCCATCTTGATGGATTAACATCGCCAAATTAATTATGGGAGAATATTGTTGAGATTTTTGGTAAGACAGATGAGATGAGGGGACATCAAATTGAAAATTAATTGATATCCCTGAGTCCCAATAGCTTCGAATCCCTGCAACTCTACTTTTCCAAGTTTAAAGCCCTTGTTTTGCGGCTAAAACAGTGTGGAATTGAAAAGAAGGAGGAGCAACTGGTTTTGGCCATACTCTTGAAGCTTAGCCCTGACTATTCAGTGTTTTTTTTTACCTTCCATGCCACCAAGTTGACAGCTCGAGCCTAGAAGATGCCTAAACTTGCAGAGTTCATGGAATCTCTCACACAAGAACAAGATAAATTGGTGATGATGGGCACCATCAAACCTTCCAAATACTAAGCTCTGGTTGCTAGAGATTCAAGGGTGGATTCAAAATGCAAGAAGAAATCTAAGAAGCCACCTGAGCAAAAGAGAGACAAGAACAAGTCTCCAGAGGAGCCCCAAGGTTCCAAGAAGAACTTCCAGAAGAAGAAGAACAAAGGAGAAATGAGCAAGTGTGCATACTACAGTAAGGGAAATCATCCTGAAATCTTCTGCATGAAGAAACAAATTGATATGCTGACCCAACTCCTAGAGAAGAATGGCATCTCCCTTCCTGATAGCTCAAAGAAGAGGGAAGGAGGATAAAATTCAGAAGACAGAGAGAGAGTTCATGCATTGGTTGCTAGCACATCAAGCTCACCTAGTTTCATCATTGATTCTGGAGCTTCAAGACATATGGTTTCGACCAAGAAGGAATTCACCTCACTTGACATGTCAAAAGATTCACCAATAGTACTAGGAGATGACTCTCTCACTGAAAGTTTGGGAAAAAGGAGGATTGATCTTGACCATGGTAATTTCAGCAATGTATTGTATGTTCCAGGTCTTGCCTCTAGCCTCTTATCAGTGTATCAGATGACCCACACAGGGTCTCCAAATAAGGTCATATTCTCCCTTGATGAAGTTGAGATCACAAAGCTCTCAAGTGGTAAAGTCATTGCAAAAGGAATTGCAAATCACATTTCGAAGGTATACATGTTCTCACACTTCCTACCCTACTCAAACCCCTCTGCTCTTTTGATTCATGCTAATGAGGCAAGCAAGCTTTGGCATGAAAGATTTGGCCACCTTAACTATAAGTTTCTTTATGATCTTAGTGAAAAGGAAATGGTCATAGGGTTACCAAAGATTAATTTTTCCAAAGGAATCTGTCAAGGTTGCATCTTATGAAAACACCTAGAGCATAAATTTGAGAAAGCTAGTCATGAGAGAACCTCTGCACCTCTTGAGTTGATCCATAGTGATGTTGCTGGCCCATTTCCTCATATTTCAATGATTCAATCCAAATATGCATTGACATTCATAGATGACTTTTCCAGGTACTGCTGGGTTTACTTCCTGAAACACAAGTCTGAATTTTTTGGCCTCTTCAAAGTCTTTAAGGCTTTGGTTGAAAACCAGTCTGGAAGGAAACTCAAGGTCCTCGGATCTGAAAATGGTGGTGAGTATGTCAAGTCTGAGTTCATTCAATATTGTTCATATTTAGGTATTCATATGCAACATTCTATCCCTTACACACCACAGCAAAATGGTGTTGCTAAGAGGAAGAACAGATCACTGAAAGAGATGGCAACCTACATGATGGAGGCTAAGACTTTGCCACCAAAGTTTTTGGCCAAAGATATAAATTGTGCAGAATATATCTAGAATAGGGTGCCTCATAAATATCTTGATGGTATGACTCCTTTCAAAGCATGGAGTGGGCACAAGCCAGATGTGACCCATCTTAGGATTTTTGGCTCAAGGGCTTGGGCTAGAATTCCAATAGAAAAGAGGAAGGCTTTACAGCCTCAAAGCCAAGAGTGTCTATTTGTTGGGTACTATGAATATTAAAAAGGGTACAAGCTGATCAATTTGAGCACAAACAAATCCTTCATTGAAAGGAGTGTTCAGTTCCAAGAAGAGCCTTTAGCAGCAGTGGAAGTTGGAGAATCCTCTTCACCACCAGAACCATTGAATGTAAGTGAAGAGATAGTTGAGTTTGCTGATTCTGATATGTCTGATAATGATGATTTAATTTCAGATCCTAACAGTCCTGGAAGACCAAAATGGGCAGAAAACACCATTCATGCAGCTGGAGAACTAGCTGGAAATCCTAATGATCCTAGGAGGACTAGATCTCAGTTTGAGAGTGCTCTGTGTATGAAAGATCCTTTGTTTGCAGATAAATGATATCTGATGGTTGAATTAGACCCACATACATATGAATATGCAGCACATGATCCAATATGGAAAACAGCCATGAAAGAAGAGTTCAGCTCACTCCAGAAGAACAACACTTGGGAGTTGGTTGATCTTCCCCTAGGGTGGAAACTAGTTTAGTGTAAGTTGGTTTACAAAACCAAGTTTGATGCTGATGGTTCAACTTTGAAATATAAGGCAATATTTCTAGCGAATTTCTACTCGCAGGTACATGGCATAGACTACAATAAGACCTTTGCACCAGTGACAAAGATGGACTCCATCAAGCTAGCCTTAGCCATTGGAGCTTTGAAGCAGTGGGAGGTACATCACATGGATGTGAAGTGTGCTTTTATGAATGAATATCTTACTAAATAGATTTACATGCAACAGCCTCAAGGACTTTCTACTAATCCATCTCTTGTGTGCAGGCTAAAGAAATCATTGTATGGGCTTAAGCAAGCCCCCAGGGCTTGGTATGCCAAGATTGATGGCTTTCTGCTATCATTGAATTTTGTTCGATGCAAGTCAGATCCTAATGTTTATTTGAAGCTGATTCATGGTTATTTGATGATTATTGTCTTGTATGTAGATGACCTTCTCATTACAGGAAGCTCAAAGGATGAAATTGCCTCCTTGAAGGATGCAATGAACCATGCATTCTCTATGACTGATTGGGGTTATTGAGCCAATTCTTGGGGCTCGATATTGCTCAAACCAAACATGGAATAAAAGTACATCAGTACAAGTATGCCTTGGATTTTCTGAACAAGTTCAACATGAATGATTGCAAGCCAAGCAAGACTCCCTTCCTTTCAATAGTTAAGCTTGAAGAAGCAAATTCTTCATCTATGGTAAATAATACACTCTATAGGCAATTGATTGGGTGTTTGCTGTACCTTACACATACCAGAACTGATATTTCTTATGCAGTAAGTGTGGCTTCAAGATACATGGATCAGCCTCATGAGATCCATTAGAGAGCAGCCAAAAGGATCCTTAACTTTGTTCAGGGAACAAGGACTCATGGGATCTTCTACAAAGCTAAATTTGATCTTGATTTGATTGGGTTTACTAACAGTGATTGGGCAGATGACAACACAGATTGAAATTCAACATCAGGATATGTGTTCACGCTTGTTGAAGGACCAATCAGCTGGTAAAGCAATAAACAGAGTGCCATTGCACTCTCATCTACAGAAGCATAGTACAAAGGAGTTGTAAATGCAGCAACTCAATGTTTATGGTTGCAGGGGTTACTTGGTGAGTGTGGCTTCAAATCAGAATACTAAACTACTATCTATTGTGATAATCAGAGTACCATTCGAATCTGCAATGATCCAGTTCAGAGACAAAGAACCAAACACATTGAGATCCATATGCACTACATCAGACAGCTTGTGCATCATGGCACCATTCACCTACTCTTCTGTTCATCTTCAGATCAAGTAGCAGATATCTTTACCAAAGTTTTTTGTGAGAAGACATTCATCAATCTCAATTCATTGCTAGGGATTGCTGATCATGCTGTGAAGCATGAGTGATGACAAGATTTTCAAATTTTGTTTTACCGTCCATGTTTAAGGGAGGAATTTTCCCACTGGGTTTTTGCCTCTTTCCTTGGTTGAATGGACATGTAGTATGTAAAGGGTGACTAAGCTTTGTTTCTAGGCCCTATAATTTTTTGATATTTTACTCATAAGTCCGGCTTAAGGGGGGGTGTTAGAATAATCAACCCATAGTTAGCTACCTTCGATATTAATTAATCCATTTTTGTCTTATTTTCCTAGTTTCCATATTACACCTTATGCAAGTTGTCCTCCACATGTCCAAAGTGGTCAAAATTGCTAAAACTGAGTCATGGAGCACTTGGGAAACCACTTGGAATCAATTCTGCTTTATTCCTGGCCTTCCTAGCACATGTCTGCTTTTTCTATTTTATTGCCTGCTTTTGCTGAGTTTTAAGGCAATTGGGAAAGTTTGACTAGGTGAAGTTAACTTGTTTTTTGTCCTCATCATCCTCCACTCTTTTCTCCTAAGAAAAGCATGTATGAGTTATCCTTCCATCATCTATTAGCTTTCCTAATTTATTTTTACAATTCGTGAGCTCCTAGATAGATTTGGAAATTGCTTTATCCACCTATGGGGGATTTGCTTAGATTTAGTAAGCCTGCTTTTGACCAAATTTGAATGGTAGCCTATGACTTCACAGGGTTGGCTATTGTACACTTATTCAATACAGATTATTGTTCTGCTCCATATTCAGTCTCCTTTGTGTGTAATTTGCATGTGTAATTGGCAATTTTTGTGAGTGTAATTGTTCTAACACCTCGGTTCAATTTTCACACTAAGTAATTGATAATAAACTTTAAACTGAAATACAATCAACAATTAACTATTCAAATGGAAAACTAGGGTACAAGGAGAACTTAACTCATAAGAAACTAGAAAACTTGATAAGAGAAGCAAGTAGAAAACTTAATAAAGAAAAATTGATAAAAGAATCAAGTAGAAAACTTAATAAAAAGAAATATCTTTAGGTTCTGTCCTACAAGTTCTTTCAACAATAACACAATATAAAAGAGACAACCTAAAAACATACAAAAGGAAACACATATAACATTCAATCTTACATGAAAACGAATAAATCAATCTAAAAATCATAAACACAAAATAATATAGTATTAAAACAAAATTAGCAATAACATTCAAGAAACAAAAACAACTTCACACACATTCAAGGTGAAAATAAATAAGGAAAATAATAAAACTTTAATAAATAACCTAAAACAATTAAATTTTATCTTTAATGTTAAACAAAACTAACACCTAACTATTATAGTCAAAACATAATTCAGACATTAACAAAACAAAATTGAAAACAATCTCAAAATACATAAAAAAACTCTAAAAACAAAATGAAGGGCTGAATGACAGACTGAACTGTGGGTCTGAAAGGGGTGGCTAAATAACAGACTGGACAGGCTGTCTGAATGACAGGTTACACAATTAAAATGGTAAAAACTAACCTAAATGAACTAATCTTTAGCTAAATCCATGCAGATGTAATTATAATACAGAAGGCAATAAACAAACCTACTTACTAAGCAAATCTAATAGTAAAATAAACTTAAGCAAATTCATAAACATAAGCATAAAGAAACCATTGCATATTAATAAACTGAAATGTAAATTGCATAAACTGATAATTAACAGAAATGAAATAGACATAATTAAATCTACTTAATTTGATAAACAACAATCTATTTTATCTAACTTGCAAATATACTGAACAATGGACTGGAAATGAAATGACTAAAAGCAAAGCTGGAAACAAACTATGCGGTCAGTTAACTATCTAATTCAGAAATCAAATTGCATTACATAAATAAAACAGACTATGAATTAAACTAGCTACAACAAAAATGAAAGAGATAAACAAGAAAAGACACCTCTAGTTGATGAGGGGCCCTCTCTGCAGTCAGGGGTGATTCCTGGATAACTTCTATTTAAACGCAATATTCAACAACAATGCATACAACTCTTTATTTAGATGGTGGAACATAAATACAATATTCAAGAGTAAATCACAGCAGGAACTCTTCTCCTAACTTTGTTAACTAATTGATTTGTCTAGCTAACTCTGGCTCTCTCACAGAGGCTGATATGTATAATTATTTACAAGGATGAGAAATTCAACCCTTTAGTGGTCAACTGCTCTCTAAATTTAGTCGATCTTAAAGGCACATAACTGATCGCAGGCCAACTCACAATCATCTCCCTTCTTCAGCACAAACGGTCTTCAGAGGTGGCGCACAGGCTTCTCTTCAGAGTGAACGATCTGTAGAGGTGGTGCACAGGTTCCTTCCTGAGCACAACAAGTGACTGATGGTGAATAGAGCACATCGTAGTGGTGAATCTTCTAGAGCGTGGGTTGAATGCATCAATCCAGAGTGTGGATGGTTGATGTGGTGGCGAGCAAAGGAGAATGCAGGATGGAAAACATCTAGAACATAGCTTCATCACCCAAATGCATGGATAACAGTTTGTTTGTAGTTCTTTCATGTTTTAAATGCTTGGAATTGATTCTCAGCAGTGCGTAGTCTGATGGGCGATCTGGACGGAGAGCTGAATGGGAGGTTGGGCCATGAGTTGGATATGTTGGGTGTTGATCTAGGGTGAACGAAGTGTCTACCTGCTGGCGCGCTTCAGGACTGCAATCTATAGCAACACATCTCAACATCTAGCAAACCACCAACGAGTTTCACGCAACGGGATGGATGACGAGCTGGATGTTGAGCTGGACATGTTGTGCGAAAGGCATCCTGAATGTGTTATGTTTATTAATTTAGCCAAAAAATATTATAACATATGCAAACAAATATATAAATCAGTTAATATATCAAATGCACTTTAATAATGTTATTTTTAATTAATAAAACCATTAAAAATGATAAATAAAAATATTTCATATAAACCTTAAATACACTCATAGCTGAGGCTGAATAATGATATGTGTGTCATAAAATATACAAAAGATAATAAGATATGTGTTTAAATGAATAATTTAACTCCCAAAAATGATAACAAATCTAGGATCAACAGGAACCAATGCAGTTTTTCCTAACTGCATGCCCTAAAATACTATAGGAGGATTGAAGATGGACTTGGCACTCTTGGATTTCAGCAGTAGAGAAACAACAATATTGAGCACAATAGTTGAAAAACTATGGAAGAGTGTAAGGAATTATACAAGAAGATGTGCATGACACACAATAAATGACAAGATTCAGCAGCAACCCATGTTCAGTATTTCCCAGACAAAGATTAATATTTAAAGAATCTCCAAGACAAGTTGCAAATAGATGAGCAAAGCATTTAGAAGATCGAAAACATTGGTGAGGAAGCAATTTGAATCTAGGTTGTGCAAGCTTCGATTCATAAATATCTACTTGAGGAGTTGTTGATGTAGACCTCACCACAGGTAAAAGGGATAGAATCTCAGCTAGCTAAACATGAGGTAACTGCACGATTGCTAGAGCCAATGGACTATCGAGTCATCAAAGAAGAATCTTCTGCATGGAAAGTTTTCATTGGAGGAGTAGCAAGACCCTCCTAAGTTTTGTCTTGTTTATATGTGGAATTTTGTAAATTATCTTATTTTATTTCTATTTTTTCTAGTGTGTTACACTAGAGGATGAATTTTGTAAATCAAAGAGTCAAAGTAACCCAAAGGACAGGGGCAGCCCAAAATTCATTTGTAAAGGTATAAATAGGGGTCGAGAAGAGATTAGAGGGGGAATTTTTCTAGCATATCTATGGTGAATCTATTTGTATGAGAACTACTTATTTTATGAATAAACATAACCAAATTTTTCTAGAGGAAGGACTGTACGAATTTCCAAATGGATTGTGTGGAATGTTGAATACTAAACTATTTCTGTTTTGTCCTGCTATACAAATGTGAGATCGTTCCAACCTATTGAATTATTTCAGCAGTTTATGAATGATTTTATTTTCTGTTAGAAATCTTGTACATGCAAATAAGTAATGAATTTGTTGATCAACAGAGCTATATTTGTTTATATTTTCTGTTGTAATTATGTACGTTGAATTTGAACAGCTACCTGTAGGATTCTACTTGCAACATTACAGTACATTGCTCAATTAATTAATATTTTCTCCCCTGGGGGATAGGTTATATTAGGTTAGATTAGAATATGGTAGATTTTATTAATAGTGATTGAGGAGTAAGACTGATGACGGAAGGTAAGAACCTACACATCACGGGTTGAGGCTCTTACTCCCCAGACACTTGCATTTAGTTTAAGCACTTGCATTTCATCCTAAAACATAAAATTCCATAAATGGTGGACCATGCCGCAACCGTTAAAATAGACTTAAAAAATTCTTTTAATTCTACAGTAGCAGGGCCGCTAACCGGACGAATTCCCCATACCAAACAATAAACGATCTAATTGGGAACAGTTATTGGGGAGAATCCCTACTATCAGTACCCTAGATTTTGCAGGAATAAACACCTTCTCAATGCGTTGATGAATACCTCTAAGAAATCGGTCTTCCTCAAGATGAACTAATTGGTCTAGTCGTTCTTCCAATGTTGCTTCATCATCCATGCCCATCACTGCTGCAATACGTAGACTTGGAAAAATGTACTCCATAGGTATGACTACCTCTTTCCTATACACCAACTTGAATGGGGTCTATCCCATCAATCCCTTGCAAGTGGTATGATATCCCCACAAGACTACTGGAATATTCAAGTCCCAGTCATCAGGGTTTGCATTACATACCTTTGTAAGCGCGTGTTCCAATATTTTATTGAATTCCTTCATTGTCCCATTTTCCTGCAGATGATACATAATACTCTTCTTATGATGTATCTATAGCTCCTCCATCAGCACGCTTACCGTGCGATTGATGAAGTGAATCCCTTGGTTTCTCATCAATATCCTTGGACATCCAAACCACATCACAATGTTGTCAAATAAAAACCTTGTTGATGTTGCAGTAGTGCAATCTATGACTAGTTCAACCTCTACCCATCTTGTCAAATAGTCTGTCGCTGTAATAATATACCCCACACAGATTCACTTCCTAGGTGGGTTGATTGGTCCCACGAAGTACACGACCCATTTATGAAATGGATGCAACATCACCTGAGGTACTAGGGGCATCTCATCCCTCCTTTATGGTTTTCCAGTTTGCTGACAGACATCACAACTCCATGCATAATTTGTCACATCGTTATGAAGAGTGGGCCACCAAATCCCTGCATGAAATGCCTTTTGCGTAGTAGCTCGAACTCCATAGTGTCCACCAACAACTCCTGCATGTCCTCTGCTAAGATCTTCCCTTGTTCATGCGGTAGGACATAGCACCGCAAGATCTCATATGGTCCTAGTTTATCTAGTTTTCTCACTATCAATTGGAAATTTGAGGCCTTAACAACCAACTGCTTCTTTTTATTTATTTTAAGGTCCTCCGGTGTGGCCCCCGTTGCAAAAAATTGAATGATTTGATCATAGCAGTGATCAGCCATGTCAATTCTGAACAACTGTGCATCTGGTAGTCCATCTTCAATGTGTGTTGGCTCTTTTCATGTATCAATCTAAGATAAATTATCAAGTCCAACATTCAAACGACCAAGCTTTACAATGATCTCGAAATCAAACTCCTGAAAAAGAAGTAGCCAACGACATATATTCCCCCCCCCCAACACAAGCTTATTGACTAGGTATTTCAAAGAAGAATGGTCTGTAAACATATTGAAATGACCACCCAATAGCTAATGCCTAAACTTTTGTAGTGCATATACCATCGCCAGACCTTCCCTCTCTGTGGTTGTATAGTTTTTCTCTGCGGATGACAAATTATGACTAGCGAAAGCAATTGGGTGATCTAGATCTCATTCTCCTAGTTGTGAGAGCACCACTCCCACTACAATAGATGATGCATCCACATGAACATGGAACTCCTTTTCCTAATCCGAAAAAACTAATATTAGTGTAGAATCCATTTTGGCCTTCAGTGTGTCGAAACTTCCTTGAAACTCTTGAATCCATACAAATTCTACATCTTTCTTCAACAAATTTTCCATTGGTGTTGTGATCGCAGCATACCCTTGTATGAAATTGCGATAATATCATGTCTGCCCCAACATTGCTCTAAGCATATTTACATTCATAGGTAGTGGTAAGGTCAAAATCAACACAATATTCATAGGGTCAACCAACAGTCCTTGCTTGCAAACAAGGTGACCCAGCAGCATCCTGAATGGTGCACATAAAATACATTCTTTGATTTTAGCATGATATGATCTTGTTGAAATCGCTCCAGGATCAGTCGCAAGTTTTCCAAATGATCTCTAATCAATCCATACAATATCCAATCATCCATATATACTTGCAAAAACTTCTGAACGAAATCTTTGAATGTAGTGACAACAACCCAGGAAAATATCACAGGTGCATTCTTCAACCTAAAAGGCATCACAGTATACTGAAAGCATCCCCATTTAGTAACAAATGTTGTTTTGTTTCGATCATCTTTTACGATCCTTATCTGGTGATAGTCAGAAAATTCGTCTGTGAAAGAATACATCTCTTGACTGCCTACTCCTTCTAGAATTTCATCAGTGAATGGCATCGCAAATGGATCATGCATACATGCATCATTAAATTTTCTCAGGTTGACACATATCCGAACCTCACCCATATTTTTGTCTTGGACTACCATTGGACTGATCCATTCTGATTCTTCAACTGGATTAATTGTTCCAGCATCTAGCATCCTATCAAGCTCTGCTTTTACTGTCTCCTTGTATCGCAGATTCTAGTGATAGGGTCGCTTCCTTACAGGTTCCACGTCTGGCTTCAACGGGATATTCATCTCTCCTAAATTTCCTAGTATCCCCTTCATCTCAGAAAACTTTGTAGGGAACAAAAATTGGAATTCATGCAGCAGATTCTGAGTTCCTTCTGTTTCTAGAATATTCATGTTCTGCAAATCGTCATCATCATCTGGTCCTTCAGTCATGTTATAAAATTCCATCATGGAATGCATATGACAATGCGCATGTGGATCCGTTGGATATGTAACTGGTACTACATTCATAACAACCTTGGGAATGAGTTGTAGCACGTTGTGAACATATGGATTGGAATCCATGAAACTGAAGGTGTGAGTAAAACAAAATGACAACTGCTCCCAGGTAGTGATCTCTCTGTGCAACTTAGCTGACACATACCAAGATCGTGGCATTTCATCCAATGTGTAGACAAAGGCATGGACCCACTCATCCTTTGGTTGCATTTACCACAAGGTCTGACACTCGATTACATGATCATCGAGACTATTCTTCCCATCATACCGTCCTGTATGATACACTTCTACATATCTAAACTGAACTTTCATCAGTCTTCAACAATGCGACCATCCAGTGATCGACTTCTTATGGGTCGCCCACCAGCATGCTGGAGTAGCTTTCAACACTTCCTCCAATGCCAACAACCACTGTGGTTTTGAGACCTCATCTTCGAATTCGACAAGAAACTTAGATAACTCAAGAAGTCCTTCATAAATTGGAAACTCAATGGTTTTAGTCACAATGTGACAGAATGACTGTGTAATAAAGCCACATTTTGATAGTGACACTTCATGCAAGTGGTTATGACAGTTCTCTAGAGCATCATCAGAGTCAAAAGATGCCGAACTAGTGCTTCTCCAACCGAGTTCCCAATTAGCAGTTAGATGTATATAATCTTTGGAAATGTTATAAGAATGATCCCATCCTCTGAAAAAATCATCTTTAACTGGCTCAATATACCTTCGTCCTTCATTTGGATCCATCGTAGCGAAGAATGTGATGTCTTGGTTCTCAAAGGTCATCATCCACTTCTTAAAATTGATTACTGCCATACTATCTATTTTCCCTAAAGTCTCCTAACTAGACTACAAGATAGCAGTTTTTAGGCACCTCAACATTCAAAGACAGTTTTTAGGGTTTTTGGATAACAATGTAAAAATCAGGTAAGGTAAAGACAATATACAAAGACACAATAATCTAATAACATCAGAAAATATAAGTGTAAAGACAAGATTTTTGCAGGAATGAATAACAGTATAGTTAAAGTACATGAGATAGTTTTTTAAATCATATAAATATAAGTAATAAATAGACAGTTTACCATTGCAGCATATGCTAAAGGTATAAGTACTTGAAATAACATTTCAAACATCAATAGGCATCAATATTCACTTGCATACACAGTATCCACATAGAAAACATCTACATAAACAACAATGTAACAAGATTTCAAACTGAACCAAAGGATATTGAAACAATATAGTTTCAAAAGCCTAGCTCCATATAGATATAATAAGTGTCATTCATAAAACAAAAGATGTGCTTACACAGATAAACATTGCATGACTGCACAATCTCCAAGTCGATCAACACCCATGTATTTCTCCTCCTTCAAAATGTTACAATCATTCCTCATATAGGTGTTGAGGTCGAAATCCTCCATAGGAGGTCGAATTTCTAAAGATAGCAGAAATTACATTAAATTTTGGAACTGCCATGAAAATTGGACCAGGTTGCTGAAAACTAAGGGTGCAATTCAGATTTTGTATCTCCTAAATCACAACAGTTGTGTCCAATATGGGAGAGGTTTTTTTATATTTGTTTGTTATGAGTAAAAACCTCTCTCAGTCCCCTGCTATTTGTTTCCATTTTCCTGAGATATGCATTCTAAAAACATGTGTCAAAATAGGAAAATTCTGAGATCCAAAAAATAGGACTCAATGATGGACTTGGTTCTCCCAATATGTGACACCTGTAGGAAACCTAAGAGAGGTTATTGTTCAGTGACGTGTTAGGAACAAAATTCTCCTCCAGTTTTGCAAAATTATTTTCCAACCATTCAGAAATCGTCATTTGAAAATGAGGACTAAACAGGTTTTATTTTTGTCTCCTTCAGGTAAAAATGCAACACCATCTTGTGGGGAATTTTTGAATGCCTTTCTGAGCTCCAAATGCAGCTCTGAAAGTACCATTGGAAATTTTAAGAATTCTAGTTGTCAATAGAGTATTTAAGCATGTAAAATGGCCTCTCCAAGGCTGAAAAAAATGAGTTTTCACAAGGTTACTAAAAAACAAGCAGCATGTATTTTCCTCATTAATACATTCCAAAGCTTTGATTTATGAATCCAGGGAATGTGGATTTCCTTCACAAGTGGAGATATATGTCTACCCTATGAACCTGTAAACAATAAATTATCCCAATTTTTTTCCATCACGAGCAGAAAGCTCCCATTCGGAGATCACAATCATGAGTTTTACACATTTATTTTAGATGTTGAAAAGAGCATGTCATATACTTTTTCAGCTCAGTGTTCACCTTCTTCTCATCCCATATAAAACCTTGGATATTTTGAACCCACTCAAAATAGCTAACAGTAACACCACCGACATTTGCATATATGTCTGGTAGTACTATAACACCCTTCTTGTGTATAATCTCGTCAACTTCTGGATCAATGGGATGATTGGTTGCCTATATTATGAATTTGGATTTTAATTCACTAGAATTCTCCCTACTAAGAATGCCACCTAAAACAGCAGGGATAAGCACGTCACAATATTCAAGAAATATAGCTTTGGGATCAACTAAATATGCTCCTTCAAATCCTTTAACAACACCATTTGTCTTTGTGTGCTTCATCAAATATGGAATGTCAAGGTCATTTTTGTTCTTTATAACTCCTGAAATATCACTTACTTCTATAATATTTCCACCCTTTTCATGGATAAGTTCAGTTGCATATAAGTTTTTGTTTATCCTGCTTCTCTGGTTTCTCTTCTTGGGATGTAACTTCCTTTAAATCCTCCTCTTCATTAGACACTGCATTACTAGAAATCACATCACCAAGAAAGAAATAATGTAACACTGATAGGGTGCAGAGCTTTTGAGTTTATAATGATTTTAAAATATGGAGTAGTGCAATTGTTCTTCTCAGTATTATTCATAGCCAACTATCGACCCTCTACCATGGACAAGCCCCAAAAATTGATCAACTTCATGATTGTTTGGTAACCCTACACAAAAACTTGACCTCAACAAGCTGGAAGCATGTATGCATTTGAATAAAGGACATGTGTTGTCAGCCTATGTTAAAACATAAACAATGCTTTATTAAAATATTTTTAAATAATCTATAAGAGATTAGGTTAAAAA
Organism: Pseudotsuga menziesii; assembly: GCA_001517045.1. NCBI lineage: Eukaryota > Viridiplantae > Streptophyta > Pinopsida > Pinales > Pinaceae > Pseudotsuga > Pseudotsuga menziesii. The sequence continues at coordinate 80,664 of LPNX010891381.1, read as the reverse complement.
CTAAATATTTGTAAATGCATATAACATTCAAAAATGAAATTCAAAACAATCCAAACTTTTAGGCAAAAGGGAAAATAAAAACCAAGGATAAAAAGGTTTAAGGTGAATACTAGGCCTAGGAAAACTAGTTGACAGACCTAGGATAGACATTGGCTCCAACTGGGGGATGGAATTTCCTTGTGACTTTCCAAGAACTGTACACAAAGTGCCTTTATTTTCTGTCAACTATTGCTGACCCATCGAGATATGGAGTCATTTACCAAATCTCTGCAATTTTCTCAAACTCTGAACACATACCTCTGAAATGACAAAATACTAATGCAAGCCAACACACTGAAAATAATCTACATGCTCATATGGAAAGCTTATTCTCCTACTTACTCCTACTTCTAATTGGAAGAAACACAGTAATCATGTGTAATCATAGTTCCAGTGAATCCATGATAACATCCAACTGATTGTAACAACTTCTTGCAAGTAGATAGAAATCAGAGAAGAATTTAACATTTGAAACAAAAATTTAATTTTCAAAGCATATTCTACTTTGATTCCAAATTCTAGAAGGCTGAAACTTTTTGATAACCATGAGTCCATGTAAATGGCCACTGGGTCCGGCCAATTGTGCAGTTGATGTACAAGAGAAGGATTCCTCCATATATTTTATTCTTTATGGAGGATATCGGATTTATTTTCTTGAAATGCTACAAATGAATATGAATAAAACAAAACATTTTTGCCCTTATCTTCAACTATGATAACCTGATTTTGTTGAGTGTTTCCTTCAAAAACCATAGATACAAGTTCACTGATTTCTGGATACTGCTGCTCAAAAACTGGTAAAGAAGGAAAATGTGTAAGCTGCTCTTCTAACTCCTTTCCATCTCCTTTTAAAAAATCTGAATCATATTTTCCATACACAGCTTTGCTACTGAAAAATTCTATAGGTATTGATTTAGAAGAATGTTGCTCTAAATTATCTGGAAATATATCATAAAAGGACTGGCCTGCATATCTGTCAAAAGGATCTTTGACACAGTTAAAATCTCCAATACTTTTATAACTAAAAATATGTTGACAATTGTCCTTAACAATGGGATGATCATCAAATAATTTGGGAAGAATAATTTCATTCTTTGAAATAGAATCAAGGTCATATTTAATTCAACTATCATCAACACCAAAATTAACATTGTTCTGCAAATATTCATAAACAATGTGATTTTTAATGTTTTCCTCAATAAAGGGTTCAGCTTCACAAAGAAATATTTCTTCATGAATTTCATCAATAAGGCTATGCTGACCATTGTTGTTAAGATATTTCTTGAACTTAAATTGCTCACAACAGTCCTCTAAAAGGAGCTCAGCAGAATAAATCCTCTTGTAATACACATAAAAGGCAGCATGGAAATATTTTATTGACGAAATACTAGAGATAGGAAGAGATCGGTACCACTGTCTGGGATTTCCTTCCAAATAATACATAAACATTTTCAATAATACATCCTCATGATGAATATCGGGCTGGTCCATGTATTGACGAAATGCAATCAAGTGTTGTGTTCGATGGTCATGACCATCTCCTCTAAATCTTGGAAGGAAATCTCCCCATTCATCCATAGTAGGCACATTATTTGGAAAATACAGAACAACTAAAAAATTGAAAGGTGCAAACCTTGCAGCCACAATGGATTCCATGGATTTTTACATTTTGAACCGGTGGAGTCGCCAACAAATCCTTCCTCTGTGAAGTCATCGGTGAAAAAATTGTAGTCTAAATCATGTAACCAACCCTTGTTCACCATCACAGAGTGGATCTAAACATTTTGAATACTGAACTAAGGAAGAACTTGTAGGCTTCCTCCCCAGTATGGTCTCCAATAGATTTTTTCCCTAAAGTATGCTAACTAGACTACACGATAGGAGTGTCAGGAACCTCAACATTCAAAGACAGTTTTTAGGTTTTTTGGATAACAATGTAAAAATCAGATAAGGTAAACACAATATACAAAGACACAATAATCTGTAACATCATAAAATATAAATGTAAAGACAAGATTTTTGCAGAAATGAATAACAATACAGTTAAAGTACAGGAGATGGGTTTTCAAATCATATAAATACAAGTAATACATAGACAGTTTACCATTGCAGCATATGTTAAAGGTATAGGTATTTGAAATAACATTTCAAACATCAATAGGCATCAATATTCACTTTCATACATAGTATCCACATAGAAAACATCTACATAAACAACAATGTAACAAGAGTCCAAACTAAACCAAAGAAAATTCACACAATATAGTTTCAAAAGCCTAGGTCCATATAGATATATTAAGTGACATTAATAATACAAAAGATGTGCTTACATAGATAAACATTGCATGACTGCACAATCTCCAAGCCGATCGACTCCCATGTGTGTCTCCTCCTGCAAAACTTTACAATCATGCCTCATATAGGTGTTGAGGTCGAAATCCTCCATAGGAGGTCGAATTTCTAAAGATAGCAGAAATAACATTAAATTTTGCAACTGTCTGCCATGAAAAATGGACGAGACTGCTGAAAATTAGGGTTGAAATTCTGATTTTGTATCTCCTAAATCATGACATATGTGTACAATGTGGGATATTTTTTTGTATATCAGTGTGTTATGAGCAAAAACCACTCTCAGTTCCCTGATATTTGTTTCCATTTTCCCGAGATCTACATTCTAAAAACATGTGTCAAAACAGGAAAATTATGAGATCCGAAAAATAGGACTCAATGATGGATTCTATTCTCCCAATCTGTCACACCTGTAATAAACCTGAGAGAGTTTATTGTTCTTTGATGTGTTAGGTACAAAATCCTCCTATGGTTTTTCAAAATGATTTTCTAGCTGGTCAGAATCATCATTTGAAAATGATGACTAAACATGTTGTATTTCTGTCTCCTTTAGGTAAAAATGCAACACCATCTTGCGGGGAACTTTTGAATTCCTTTCTGAGCTCCAAATGCATATCTGAAAGTACCATTGGAAATTTTAAAAATTCTAGTTGTCACTAGAGTATTTAAGCATGTAAAATGGCCTCTCCAAGGCTGAGAAAAATGAGTTTTCACAAGATTACTAAAAAAAACACAGCATGTATTTTCCTCATTAATACATTCCAAAGCTTTGAGTTATGACTCCGAGCAATTTGGATCACCTTCACAAGTGGAGATATATGTCTACCATGTCAACCTGTAAACAATAAATTCTCCCTATTGTTTTCCATCACGAGCAGAAAGCTCCCATTCGAAAATCACAATCATGAGTTTTACACATTTCTTTTAGAAGTTGAAAAGAGCGTGTCATATAATTTTTCAGCACGGTGTTCACCTTCTCCTCATCTGACATAAAACCTTGGATATTCTGAACCCACTCAAAATAGTTGATAGTCACACCACCTACATTTACATATATGTATAGTAGTACTATAACATCCTTCTTGTGTAGAATATCATCAACTTCTAGATTGGCGGGATGATTGGTTGCCTATATTATGAATTTGGATTTTACTTCACTAGCATTCTCCCTACTAAGAACACCACCTAAAACAACAGGGATAAGCACATCATAATCTTCAAGAAATAGAGTTTTTGGATCAACTGAATCTGCTCCTTCAAATCCTTTAACAACACCATTTGTATTTGTGTGCTTCATCAAAGATGGAATGTCAAGGTAGTTGATGCTCTTTATAGCTCCTGAAATATCACTTAATTCTATAATATTTCCACCCTTTTCATGCATAAGTTCAGCTACATATAAGCTTCTCTTTATCCTACTTCTCTAATTGCTCTTCTCGAGATGTAACTTCCTTTAAATCCTCCTCTTCATTAGACACTGCATTGCTAGAAATCACATCATCAAGAAAGAAAGAGTGTAATACTGATAGGGTGCAGATCTTTTGAGGTCAGAATGATTTTAAAATATGGAGTAGTACAAGTGTTCTTCTCAATATTATTTGTGTCCAACTATCGGCCCTCTACCACGGACAAGCCCAAAAAATTGATCAACTTCATGATTGTTTGGTAACCCTGCACAAAAACCTAACCTCGACAAGCTGGTAGCATGCATGCATTTGAATAAATACTTTTAAATAATCTATAGGAGCTTAGATTAAAAAATAAATATTTGTAAGTTGGTATAAAATTCAAAAATGAAATTCAAAACAATCCAAACTTTTAGGAAAAAGGGAAAATAAAAACCAAGGATAAAAAGGTTTAAGGTGAATACTACGCCTAGGAAAACTAGCTGACAGACCTAGGACAAACATTGGCTCCAACTGGGGGATGGAATTTCCCGATGATTTTCCAAGAACTGTAAACCAAGTGCCTTTATTTTTTGTCAACTATTATTGATCCATTGGGCTATGGATTCATTTACCAAATCTCTGCAACTTTCTCAAACTATGAATACATACCTCTGAAATGACAAAATACTCTTGCAAGCCAACACATTGAAAAGAATATACATGCTCATATGGCGAGCTTATTATCCTTCTTACTCCTACTTCTAATCGAAAGAAACACAGTAATCATGTGTAATCATACTTCTAATGAAGCCATGATAACATCCAACTAATTGTAACAACCTCTTCCAGGTAGATAGAAATCAAAGAAGAATTTAACATCTGAAATAGCAATTTAATTTGCAAAGCATATTCTACTTTGATTCCAAATTATAGAAGGATGAAACTTTTTGATAACCATGAGTCCATGTAAATGGCCACTGGATCCCGCCAATTGTGCGGTTGATGTACAAGAGAAGGATGCCTCCATATATTTTCTGCTCCATGGAGGATATCAGATTTCTTTTCTTGAAATGCTGAAAATGAAGATGCATAAAACAAAATAGTGTTTCCCTTATCTTCAGCTATGATAACCTGATTTTGCTGAGTGTTTCCTTAAAAAAAAACAGATACAAGTTTATTGATTTCTGGATACTGTTGTTCAAAAACTGGTAAAGAAGGAGAATGTGTAAGCTGCTCTTCTAACTCCTTCCCATCTCCTTTCAAAAAATCTGAATCATATTTTCCATACATGACCTTTGCTACTGAGAAATTCCATAGGTGTTTATTTAGAATAATTTTGCTCTAAATTATCCGGAAATATATCATAAAAGGACTGGCCCGCAATATTTGTTAAAAGGATCTTCGACGCGGTTAACATCTCCAATAGTTTTATAATTAAAAATATGTTGACAATTGTCTTGAACAATGGGATGATCATCAACTAATCTGGGAAGAATAATTTCATTCTTTGAAATAGAATCAAGGTCATCTTTAATTCGACTTTCATCAACACCAAATTTAGCATTGTTCTACAAATCTTCATAAACAGTGTGATTTTCAGTGTTTTCCTCAATAGAGGGTTGAGCTTCACAATGAAATATTTCTTCATGAATTTCATCAGTAAGGTTATGTTGACCATTATTACTAAGAGATTTATTGAACTTAACATGCTCACAACAGTCCTGTAAAAGGAGATCAGCAGAATAAATCCTCTTGCAACACACATAAAAGGCAGCATTAAAATCTTTTATTGACGAAATACTAGAGATAGGAAGAGATCGGTACCACTGTCTAGCATTTGCTTCCAAAGAATACATAAATATTTTCAACAATACATCCTAATGATGAATATGAAGCTGGTCCATGTATTGATGAAATGAAATCAAGTGTTGTGCTAGATGGTCTTGACCGTCTCCTCTAAATCTTGGAAGGAAATCTCCCCATTCATCCATAGTAGGCACATTATTTGGAAAATCCGGAACAACTAAAAAATTGAAAGGTGCAAAACTTGCAGCCACAATGGCTTCCATGGATTTTTACATTTTGAACCGGTGGATTCACCAGCAGACCCTTCCTCTGTGAAGTCGTCAGTGAAAAAATTGTAGTATAAACCAAGTAACCAGCCCTTGTTCACCATCAAAGACTGGATCTAAATGTTGTGAATAATGAACTAAGGAATAACTTGTATGCTTCCTCCCAGTATGATCATCAAAAGATGTTTTCCCTAAAGTATGCTCACTAGAATAATGATAGCATTGTTCAGGCACCTCAACATTCAAAGACATTATTTAGGGGTTTTGGATAACAATGTAAAAATCATATAAGATAAAGACAATATACAAAGACACAATAATATGATAACAGCAGAAAATATAAGTGCAAAGACAATATTTTTGCAGTAATGAATAACAGTACAGTTAAAGTATAGGAGATAGGTTTTCAAATAATATAAATACAAGTAATAAACATACAGTTTACCATTGCAACATATGTTAAAGGTATGGGTACTTGAAATAACATTTCAAACATCAATAGGCATCAATATTCACTTGAATACACATTATCCACATAGAAAACATCTACATAAACAACAATGTAACAAGAGTTCAAACTGAACCAAAGAATATTCACACAATATAATTTCAAAAGCCTAGCTCCATATAGATATATTAAGTGTCATTCATAAAACAAAAGATGTGCTTACACAGATAACATGGCATGACTCCACAATCTCCAAGCTGATCAACTCCCATGTGTGTCTCCTCATTCAAAATGTTGCAATCATGCCTCATATAGGTGTTGAGGTCGAAATCCTCCATATGAGGTTGAATTTCTAAAGATAGCGAAAATTACATTAAATTTTGGAACTGTCTGCCATGAAAAATGGACCAGGCTACTGAAAACTAGGAAAATTCTGATTTCGTATCTCCTAAATCATGACAGTTGTGTACAATATGGGAGAGGTTTTTATAGATCAATTTGTTATGAGGGAAAACCTCTCTCAGTTCCCTGATATTTGTTTCCATTTTCTCGATATCTACATTCTAAAAACATGTGTTAAAACAGGAAAATTCTGAGATCCAAAAAATAGGACTCAATGATGGATTCTATTGTCCAAATATGTGACACTTATAGGAAAACTAAGAGAAGTTATTATTCTTTGACGTGTTATGAACAAAATCGTCCTCCACTTTTTCAAAATGTTTTCCAATCGTTTAGAATGGTCATTTGAAAATGATGACTAAACATGTATTTCTGTCTCCTTCCGGTAAAATGTAGCACCATCTTGTGGGGAAATTTTGAATGCCTTTCTGAGCTCCAAATGCAGATTTGGAAGTGCCCGTGGAAATTTTAACAAGTCTAGTTGTCAATAGAGTATTTAAAGATGTAAAATTTCCTCTCCAAGGCTAAGAAAAATGAGTTTTCACAAGGTTACTAAAAAAAACGCAGCATGTATTCTCCTCATTAATACCTTCCAAAGCTTTGAGTTATGACTCCAAGGAATGTGGACTGCCTTCACAAGTGGAGATACATGTCTACCCTTTCAACCTATAAACAATAAATTCTCCCAATTTTTTTCCATCGCGAGCATAAATCTTCCATTCAGAGATCACAATCATGAGTTTTACACATTTCTTTTAGATGTTGAAAAGAGCATGTCATATCATTTTTCATCTCGGTGTTCACCTTCTCCTCATCCCACATAAAATCTTGGATATTTTGAACCCACTCAAAATAGCTGACAGTCACACCACCGACATTTGCATATATGTCTGGTAGTACTATAACACCCTTCTAGTGTAGAATCTCATCAACTTCTGGATCGGTGGGATGATTGGCTACCTATATTATGAATTTGGCTTTTACTTCACTAGCATTCTCCCTACTAAGAACACCACCTAAAAAAACAGGGATAAGAACGTCACAATATTCAAGAAATATAGTTTTGGGATCAACTGAATCTTCTTTGTGTGCTTCATCAAAGATGGAATGTCAAGGTCATTGTTGTTCTTTATAGCTCCTAAAATTTCACTTATTGCTATAATCTTTCCACCCTTTTCATGGATAAGTTAAGCTGCATATAAGTTTCTCTCTATCCTACTTCTCTTATTTCTCTTCTTGGGATGTCACTTCCTTTAAATCCTCCTCTTCATTAGATACTACATTGCTAGAAATCACACCATCAAGAAATAAAGAGTGTAATACCGATAGGGTGCAGAGCTTTTGAGTTAAAAATGATTTTAAAATATGGAGTAGTACAAGTGTTCTTCTCGGTATTATTCATAGCCAGCTATCGGCCCTCTACCACGAACAAGCCCCAAAAATTGATCAACTTCATGATTGTTTGGTAAACCTACACAAAAACCTAACCTCAGCAAGATGGCAGCATGCATGCATTTGAATAAATTACATGTGTTGTCAGCCTATGTTCAAACATAAACAATTCTTTATTAAAAGACTTTTAAACAATCTATAGGAGATTAGGTTAAAAAATAAATATTTGTAAATGCAAATAACATTAAAAAATGAATACTAGCTAACAGACCTAGTAAAAACACTATCATTGGCCCATCCAATCCCCAACAACGTGGTATAGGAGCCTCCACCATCAATTAATTCAATCACATCAAAATCAGCATAGGTCTTCATGCCCTTAACGTCCACTACCAGGAGCGACACGCGCTCGATTGGTTGAACCTTGGCTTGATTAGACAATCGCAGCTACATTGGAGACCATCCCATTGTTGGTCTCCCCATATTTTTCCATTTCTGTCTCATTAAAATGCTAACATATGACCTAGATCCAGAATGATTGAATCAACCTCATAGTCCCCAATCTAAATATTCATGTACATCTCTTTCCCCGTCTTCTTCTTATGCAAAGAATTCACCGCGGAATCCTTTCGTCGCTTCACTAGTTGATGCAGCAAGTTCTCAATATTGGCAAGAGCATTGAGATCTATTTCCAGCGACAAGAAGCTCTCAAAGATGTTTTGCAAGGTACCATGTAGTCGCAATGGTCCCGCCTCCAAAGAAGAATCAAAAGCAGTGGGAATTTCGTAAATAGGTGACTTACCAGAATTCCTTCCGATCACAACACATGTTTCAAAAAATGTGTCTTTCTCAGCATCAATGTCAAACTGCACCTTTTTCTTCCTAGCCAATCGAATATGTGGATGTGGACTATATTCTCCCATCATCGCACCTTCGCGAGTGATGACTACAACGTCAACATCCTGTGTCCTTGGTTTCGGTGAGATTTTCGCAACCGTTGGTCCATGGTTCTGGTTCAGCGGTGGATTCATAGGTTAATTCATGTTCTAATTTGTATTCTAGTTCTGAATTAGAACTTGACTCTAAATGGGAATTTGGTTCTGAATTGGAATTTGATTCTCGTTTTGATTCTACAGTTGGTTTTGGTTCTGCACTTGTTTCTTATTCAACTGATTTTGGTTCTGTAATTGATTTTGATTCTGCAACTACGGGATACTTACGGCCTGCTATCTCACAATTAGCTGTGGAAAGTTCTCAATAGTGTGATAAATTGTGGTACAATACGTAAACGAACAATGTAACTATTGGAAATCCCTCTGGTAATGACCCAATACACTGCAATTATAACATTGTATAGGTTCGCAACCTCATCCTCCTCCTTGACCAAAGCCTCCCCCTCATCCCTGAAATACTCCATAGAATCCTCCTTGCTACTGATACTGTGGCTAATTGTGGAAATTGAACCCAAGATATAGAACAATTACACTCACAAAATTACTAATCAAACATGCAAAATTAACATCAAAGGAGACTGAAATTGGAGCATAAAACTAATCTGTATTCAATAAGTGTACAATAGCCAACCTTGTGAAGTAATAGGCTGCTGCAATATATAATTACATGAGATATTCAAATGGATAAGGATGCCATTTGAAAAGGTCAAAAAGTAGGCTTACTAAATCTAGTCAAATCCCCCATAGGTGCATAAAGCAGCTTCCAAATCCACCAAGATGCTCACGAATTGGCTAAGTCAAGTAGGAAAGCTAATGAGGAATGGAAAGAAAACTCATAAATGCTTTTATTAGGAGAAAAGGAGGGAGGATGATGTGGGAAAAAAACAAGTCAACTAGACCTAGTCTATCTTTTCCTTTTTCCTTAATTCTCAATAAAATAGGTAGCTTTTCAAAAAACGCAGATATGCACTTTAGAGGATTTGGAATAAAGAAGACATGCTAAATATGGTTTCTAGGAGGTTTCCTAAGTGCTCCATGACTCAATTTTATCAAGTGTTGACTTCTAAGACATGTAGAAGGCGACTAGCATAGAGTGGAATCTAGAAGACTAGGTAATAAGACAAAAATGATTTAATTAATGTCTATGGTAGGTAACTATGGGTTGATTATTCTAACACCCCCCCTTAAGCATGAATTTATGAATAAATATTAGAAAAATATAGGGCCTAGAAACAAGGCTTAGTCACCCTTTACATACTACTTGTCCATACAACCAAGGAAAGAGGAAAAAACCCAGTGGGAAAATCCTCCCTTAAACATGGATAGGAAAACAATATTTGGAAATCTTGTCATCAATAATTCTTCACAACATTATCAGCAATCCCCAGCAGTGATTTGAGATTTCTGAATGTCTTCTCACAAAAAACTTTGGTGAAGATTTTTGCTACTTGTTCTGAAGATGCACAGAAGAGTAGATGAATGGTACCATCATGCACAAGATGTCTGATGTAGTGCATATGGATCTTTTTTGGCTGTCCTCTAGTGGATCTCATGAGTCTGATCCATGTATCTTGAAGCCACACTAAGTGCATAAGATAAATCAGGTCAAGTGTGTGTAAGATAAATCAAACACGCAATCAACTGCCTATATAGTGTGTTATTTACCATAGGAGAAGCACCTGCTTCTTCAAGCTTAACTCCTGAAAGGAAGGGAGTCTTTCTTGGCTTGCAATTTTTCATGCTGAACTTGTTCAGTAAATCTAAGGAATACTTGAATTGATGTAGTTTTATTCCATGTTGGGATTGATCAATTTTGAGACCCAAAAATTGGCTCAACAATCCCAAATATGTCATAGAAAATGCATGGTTCATTGCATCCTTCAAGGAGGCAATCTCTTTCTTTGAACTTCCTATAATCAGAAGGTCATCCACATACAAGACAATAATCATAAAAGAACCATGAATCAGCTTCAAATATACATTAGTATCAGACTTGCATCGAACAAAACTCAATGACAGCAATGTTACCACCTAAGTTGTACTTAGTGGTTTTTTATCAAGTGAGCCTGGTGAACTGGACAAGGATAACTTGTTCGAACTTTGGAAGACCTTCAGTCTTACTTCTGGGAAGCTTTGTTGTACTATATCACATGTTCATACCCCATGGGGGGATTTTAATAAATGTTCTAGCATGATAGTTTCTGTAAAAGACTCGGTCTCTTAGACTTCATTTGTCAATCCGATCAGCCCAAGGTGTTTTTTCCCTTGGTTATTATTGGTTGTTGAATAAACAACTGATAATTTCTGAGTTTTTCACTCCATACCTCCAAAGTTGGGGTGGTCGGCTTCGCATTTAGGCCTATTGAGGTTATTAGAGTCTATGTGTCAATGTATAAACATGCTAGGCATCATGGTCGAGTCATATGAACATGACTAAGTCACCCTAGGTTTTTTCAACTTTTTTATTTTTTTTAATTTTTTTAGTGTTTTTTATTAAAATTTAATTTTTCCAAAACTTAGGCTATTTTTTAATAGTTTAAGTGGAAAATCTGATTTTGTAATAAAAGTGGGCCAAATAATTAGTTTTAGTCATGTAGGTGCTCATTTTCAAGGTAAGAGCACCATGTAAACCCATAGACCCGTTATTTCCTAGTTTTGAGTGATTTTCCATCACTCAAGTCAGAAATCCCCAAAAAATCAATTATTGATTATTTTAATTAATAAATTGATGAATAATGGAGCAAATCCAGAATCCTAGATCAGGGGATTCTCAGCCGATTTGATTGAAATTAGTCAGATCTGAACCAGATTGACTGGATCTGACAAATCATTGATTGAAGGAGGTGATCAAATCAGATCCAGAGTTGATCTTCAGCAGCCTTTATGGGGAATTGTTCCCTCTCTCTCTCCTCCACACGTGTGGGCTCTCTTGGGAGCTCTGTGGACTGATGTGTCGATTTATGGGTAGATATGTCAGCTCAATCAAGCCCCTAAATGACAAGTAGGCTTAGTTTAACTTCATATCTGCATTGATTGAATCTCCATCAGCTGATTTGATCTGTCTCCTTGGTATTTGTGCCCCCCCTGGGATGGATCTCCTGGTTTTTGTATAAATCAAAGCACAATAAGCCTCTTCCAAGCTAGTTAGAACTAGGATTGAGGTGTTATTGCTCTTGTATTGTATTGTTTATTATTCTGGAATAAAGAAGCTTTGGAGGCAAGATCTATGGTGTAACGCTCTTCATGTGTGGATGGTGATTGTTAAATGCTTATGAGGTATAATCTGTGTTATTTATCACTGATTTTGTTGGTTAATTGTTGGCCTTGAAGGAGAGAGCTCCCTCCTATTAGGGTAAGAGTTTATTCTAGTTTTATTTATGCTCTTACTATAGCTTGTTTCATATCTATTGGAGTTGTATGTATTTTAAGTTTAATTGCATGCTTTCCAATTATCTCTTCCAGCAGCACCTATGTTTTAACCATCTGTTTGTGCAAGGATTTCTAAGTTGCAGGTGATATCGCTTGTAGAAGAGGTTGATCTAGTTTTCATCTTCCTCATCTTCAAGATATTCTGAATGACATAGTCCCTCGGTGTTCCACCAAAGCATACTCCAAAGCCCAACATTCCCAGGCTTCCAACACTCTTTCTCTCTCTTCCTCCTTCAAAATCTTAATTTCTCTTCAAATTGGTTACTTTTAAAGAATCTTATTGCTTATCTCTATCTCAAAAAGAAAATTACATATAGATATAGTTATTAATATCCTTTCTTAATTTTATATCTCAGTTCCGTTTTGCATATAAAGTCATATTTTAAGAGATCTAGCTAAATTATCCTCTTTTTTGCAAGCATTTTAAAGAAAATTTGTATCTTGCTTTTAAGGTAGTTTCATTTGCTGTACTTTAAAATTTCATATTATGCAATAAAATTGCACATATCATGGGCTTCCCAAACAGCAAGGCAATATCCCAAGGAAAGCTTGCTTTCCTTGGTTCCTTTTTTTGCAAAACTAGATTACCCCAACTTACCAAATTTTTACTTAGTTTTTTTTTGGTAACTAGTGTGGTGACCCAAAACACTTTTAAAGTGTGTTTGGGAACATTTGATTTTAATTTCTCACTATTTTTTAGTAGTTCTAACAAAAAATAGAAGGATACCCTACCCAATTTCTGACTCTTGGACGAACCAGAGTTTCCCGGAAGCTTCCCCCACCGCTGTGTTTTAAATCTAGCTTGTTACAATCTTGTTGTATGCCTTTGGATCCTAGATAACAAGGACCAAAGTTAATCAATTTCAATTTGCTGATATTGTAAATCACTGCTAATAAAAAGAAAACTTCCTTTCGAATAGGCTATTTCGATCCTATTTACCATCCCCCCTGGGGGATTTGCATCCGTGTTTTTTTTTGCTTTTCGTTCCTTATTTTTTTGCAATCTAGCGTAGTTCTAATCTGAAAGGTAGTATACTTTGATTTATTATCAATTCCATATTCCATATCTAAGGTCTCAAAGTAATTTAATACTTACCCCACGACTTCCCGATTGACCCGAAAGGGGAAAGAGATGCGTGGTAGGACTAATTAGAGAATCGGAACTGTGTATCTTGGTTTTATTTTTTATCAACTCTTTCTTCAATTTTAATAAAATTAACCCCTCCTTGAATCCCCGATTTACATCCTCTTGGATCGAAAGAGGTTCCTGGATGGTTTTCTTTTTTAGCAAGAACACCCATCTCAAAATTTACTAAAATTAACAAGACTCTGGTGTGTATGCTCTGCACTTGGCTATGGTTTGTTCGATCATTCAAGCTCTATAAAAAGCATTTT
>LPNX010891381.1:51517-66562 GCA_001517045.1 Pseudotsuga menziesii | reverse complement strand
AACAAGGTGATAGCCTTGACTTGAGACTTGCCCCCAAGGACACACCGAGTGGCTTGAATATTTCTGCCACGTGACCTAGGTGTGTGAAAGGTGGCAACACTTTTTGGCACCGTTTCCTGGGATAAATTTTTTTATTCCTGAGTATGAATTAGCTTAGCTTTTTTCTAAGCAACTAAAAAGATAGAAATATTTTATTGATCTAGTCTTTAAAAAACATAAAAATTAAAACTCGATCCATCTAGCAACTCCATTGTCTAGCGTCCCTTCAAGAATTTATACCTGAAGAAAACACCAGCAATTATTCAATCCTCTCCCTGATCCCGAAAGGTTTATTAGGGAAAGATTGAATAGGCATACTTTCCGTAGAAACCTTAAATATTTAGGAGACCAATCCCTCTCAGATATCCATCACATATTTGTAGAGAGTCATGTTCACCAATCTTAATAAATGACAGAATTATTCAAACCCCTTGACTTTTCTCAGATAGCAGGTGCTCCCCATGCCATTCCAAAAGATGCTATCAAGAAGCTCCCCATATTTCAAGGCAATAATGCCATCACTGCCAAGTCTCACCTTCGAAAGTTTGAAAAGCACCTGGTCAGTTATTGCAATGATGCTTCCCATGACCATGACAATGTCAAAAATGAAGCTCTTTTCTTTACCCTTAGAAGATGATGCTGAAGAATGGTACTTTGACCTAGGTGATGATTCATATAAAACTCTTAGTGAATTCCTAGAGGTTTTAAGAAGAAATGGGGAGAAAAGAAAGAACAAAGACATCTGCTTACTTCCCTTCATAACATTAAGAAGATGGAGAATGAAACCATGGATGAATTTAACACTAAGTTTAGGTGTGTGGTTGCGGACCTCCCTAACGAAATCAAGCCAAAGGATGCCTCCATCCTCATATCTTACATTGAAGCTTTCACTGGTGATTTGAGGTAGTAGTTAAGAGACAAAGAGCCAGCCAATCTAAAAACTGCTCAGGAATTGGCCGAGAAAATAGAAAAGAATATGCAGTCTTTAGGCAAGGAAAACATTCCAAGTCACACTAGGGGAAACAATTCCTGCAACAAAGAGACCAAGGGTAAAGCCGTTGAATCAGAAGAAAAAGGACTTCTAAATATCCCATGGAAAAGGTGACGCCCATGATAAAAAACTTGGTTACTAGTCAAAACCAACTAATGGCCAATCATTCTACACACTTGAATCACACTCATAATAGATTGATCACAATGGAAAAGAATAATGGACCTAGGAACATTCAGCCCAAGCAAAATCAGATGTATCAAAATAAATTTCCTCAGCAGGAGCCTAGGATTCCAAACCAGTTAGACTCAGCTAACATGGTAGAAGAAGTAATTCCATGGTGTAGACCCTGTGAACAATTCCACCAAGAAAGCACTTGTTATGTTGCAAATCAAGTAATGGAACATGGACTTCTCGAGTTCAGTAGTTAGGAAACAAATTCAAGCGAGCCTGATCATGTATACATGGTAGGCTATGCCTACCCTTTGTCACCAACTAAATAGTGTAAGCCTAAGGATGAAACCATTGCAGAATCTTATAGTGAAACTTATGATGAGAACTGTAATGTACATGATGGGACTCCTACGTGTTCTCGATATAATGATGACAGTCTGGAAGGTTTACTGCCTTGTGACCTTTTCTCTGAAGAAGATGAATATGAAAATGAGGACAAGTATAACTTGGAGCATTATTAAAGTGACGAAGACTCCCCGATCTCTGAAAAATATGTTGATGAGGAGTCCTGGACATTCATGAACAATCTAGTCTGTGACATGAATCAAGAGGAAAATAATGAACCAGAAAATTTTGATGGTTTTGTTGATTTTTCTATCTATGGCATATCTGAAGGAGAGATCATGGATATGGAGACCTGGGAAAATCCTAGAATGGAAGAGGAGCATTCAAACCTCTTATATGATCATTTAGAGTCATATCATGCAGAGCCGCACAAAGGTATCAATAATGAAGACATGGCAAAGCAGTGTTGTGAAAAGACAGATGTGATGCAGTTAGTAGAATATTAGTCTCAACTATCATCTTCACATATAGAGTCTCCTCATGATTTGGAGCCACTTGGGGCTTATACACGGAATTATCATCTAGTAAGCCTCGATGATTAGTATGATGGTGTATTCAATCTGCCTCATCACTCTTATTTTTATATCAACCCTGTCCAGTCATGGATAGAAGCAGCCTGCGCAACCAATTACCAGTTTGGGAGGAAGTTTGACGACATTATGCATGCCTATGATTTACCATCCATCCTGCCCCTTTCGAATCATCACACAGGTTTGCATTTTCTAAATAAAGTATCCTTACTTTGGCTAGTAACCAAAGACAAGGAAAAAAAAATTATGTTAATAAAATGCTTAGGTGGTTACATTGGATTTATGATTACACTTAACCCTGTTTATATCATGCTTAGAGTAGGAAAATAAGCTCCTTGAAAAAGAGCATTTACTTTCGGCATTTTTGTTTTAGCTATAATAAAACATGTTTTTTTCATTAGTTAGTTACATTTATTTTGTTTAAATAAATCATCTTAATGGTTCATTTGGTTTTTCTGTAAAGCTTGTGCTACTAAGGTTTTATTGTCAAGTTGAGATGTTTTTACAGGGTGTATAAACCAGAGATTCTGGTGTTCTTGTATCCTCTCCTTTCCCTATGACCAGATCGAGCACGCATCCCGCAGTTGGAGCTAGAATGTTACCACCTAATTTATACTTAGTGGTTTTTTATCAAGTGATCCTGGTGAACCGAACAAGGATAACTTGTTCGAACTTTAGAAGACCTTCAGTCTTACTTCTGGAAAGCTTTGTTGTACTATATCACATGTTCATACCCCATGGGGGAATTGTAATAAATGTTCTAGCATGATAGTGTCTGTAAAAGACTCGGTCTCTTAGACTTCATTTGTCAATTCGATCAGCCCAAGGTGTTTTTTCCCTTGGTTATTATTCGTTGTTGAATAAACAACTGATAATTTCTGAGTTTTTCACTCCACACCTCCAAAGTTGGGGTGGTCGGCTTGGCATTTAGGCCTATTGAGGTTATTAGAGTCTATGTGTCAATGTATAAACATGCTAGGCATCATGGTCGAGTCATATGAACATGTCTAAGTCCCCCTAGGTTTTTTCAACTTTTTTATTTTTTTAATTTTTTTAGTGTTTTTTATTAAAATTTAATTTTTTCAAAACTTAGGATATTTTCTAATAGTTTAATTGGAAAAAATGATTTTGTAATAAAAGTGGGCCAAATAATCAGTTTCAGTCATGTAGGTGCTCATTTTCAAGCTAAGAGCACCATGTAAACCCATAGACCCACTATTTCTTAGTTTTGAGTGATTTTCCACCACTCAGGTCAGAAATCCCCAAAAAATCAATTATTGATTATTTTAATTAATAAATTGATGAATAATGGAGCAAATCCAGAATCCTAGACCAGGGGATTCTTAGCCTATTTGATTGAAATTAGTCAGATCTGAACCAGATTGACTAGATCTGACAAATCCTTGACTGAAGGAGGTGATCAAATCAGATCCAGAGTTGATCTTCAGCATCCTTTATGGGGAATTGCACCCTCTCTCTCTCCTCCACACGTGTGGGATCTCCTGGGAGCTTTGTGGATTGATGTGTCAGCTCAATCAAGCCCCTGATTGACAAGTAGGCTTGGTTCAGCTTCAAATCTGCATTGATTGACTCTCCATCAGTTGATTTGATCTGTCTCCTTGGGATTTGCACCCGCCATGGGATGGATCTCCTAGTTTTTGTATAAATCAAAGCACAAGTAGCCTCTTCCAAGCTATTTAGAACTAGTATTGAGGTGTTGTTGCCCTTTTATTATATTTTTTATTATTCTAGAATAAAGAATCTTTGGACGCAAGATCAATGGTGTAATGCTCTTCATGTGTGGATGGTGATTGTCAAATGCTTATGAGGTATAATCTGTGTTATTTATCACTACTTTTGCTGGTTAATTGTTGGCCTTGAAGGAGAGAGCTCCCTCCTGTTAGGGTAAGAGTTTATTCTAGTTTGATTTATGCTCTTACTGCTACTTGTTTCAGATCTATTGGAGTTGTATGTATTTTAATTTTAATTGCATGCTTTCCAATTATCTCTTCCAGCAGCACCTATGTTTTAACCATCTGTTTGTGCAAGGATTTCTAGGTTGCAGATGATATCGCTTGTAGAAGAGGTTGAGATGGTTTTCATCTTCCTCATATTCAAGATCTTCTGAATGACATATCCCCTCAGTGTTCCACCAAAGGAGACTCCAAAGCCCAACATTCCTTGGCTTCCAACACTCTTTCTCTCTCTTCCTCCTTCAAAATCTTAATTTCTCTTCAAATTGGTTACTTTTAAAGAATCTTATTTCTTAGATCTGTCTCACAAAGAAAATTACATATAGATATAGTTATTAATATCCTTTCTTAATTTTATATCTCAGTTCTGTTTTGCATATAAAGTCATATTTTAAGAGATCTAGCTTAAATTATCCTCTTTTTTGCAAGCATTTTAAAGAAAATTTGTAGCTTGCTTTTAAGGTAGTTTCCTTTGCTGTACTTTAAAGTTTCATATTCTGCAATAAAATTTCACATCTCATTGGCTGCCCAAACAGCAAGCCAATATCCCAAGGAAATCTTGCTTTCCTTGGTTCCTTTTTTTGCAAAACTAGATTACCCCAACTTAACAAATTTTTACTTAGTTTTTTTTTCAGTAATTAGTGTGGTGACCCAAAACACTTTTAAAGTGTGTTTGGGAACATTTGATTTTAATCGTTCACTATTTTTTAGTAGGTCTAAAAAAAAATAGAAGGAGACTTTGCCCAATTTCTGACTGTTGGACGAACCAGAGCTTCCCGGAAGCTTCCCCCACCACTGTGTTTTCATTCTAGCTTGTTACAATATTGTTGTAAGCCTTTGGATCCCAGATAAAAAGGACCAAAGTGCATTAATTTCAATTTTTTGATATTGTAAATTTCTGCTAATAAAAAGAAAAGGTCCTTTCGAATAGGCTCTTTCGATCCTATTCACCATCCCCCCCTGGGGGGATTTCGTCTGTGTTTTTTTCTGCTTTTAGTTCCTTCTTTTTTTGCAATATAGCATAGTTTTGATCTATAGGATAGTATAATTTGATTTATTATCGATTCCATATTTCATATCTAAGGTTTCAAAGTAATTTAGTACTTACCCTACGACTTCCCGATTGACCCGAAAGGGGAAAGAGAAGCATGGTAGGACTAATTAGAGAATCGGCATTGTGTATCTTGGTTTTCTTGTTCATCAACTCTTTCTTCATTTTTAATAAAATTAACCCCTCCTTGATTCCCTGATTGAGATCCACTTGGATCGAAAGAGGTTTTTGGAGGGTTTTATTTTTTAACAAGAACACCCATCTCAAAATTTACTAAAATTGACAAGACTCCGGTGTGTATGCTTTGCACTTAGATGCGGTTCATCCAATCAGTAAAGCTATATCAAAAGCATTTGAGTGAATAGAATAATTAGGAAAAACTCTCCCAAATTGACAAACCATCAGGTGAAAATCCAACACCTAGATCAAACCATTACGGTGGCAAATTACCCAAAGGAAGTGGGAACTCCTGAAAAGTGACCTCGGGGCACCGATCTCTATTACACCTGTAGGTGCATTATGAACAATAGCCTCAGAGACTCCATTAATCCCACATATTCCTTGCGGGTAGCTGTGATGGTTTAGTTTTGGACATACTCCAAGTACTCTCAAGTATATCTAGAGTCCCCCCCCCTTTCGCCTAATTTTAATCAACCCATATTTCACATTAACTTAAAACGAACCAAGAGGCAATCGCAAAACATTCACTCCAAGCACATGCAAGTACATTGATTATATTTTGACTCCATTTTAAGGCACTGGTTATTTTATTGCTATATATATATATATATATATATATATATATATATATATATTGTGTCTCAGCATTATGCTTTCGTGCGCTCTATTTGTATCTTGTCATATATGGTTGTTTATGGTTAAATTTCAAACTCCTAATTAACTCATTCAATTTAACATCACCATACTAAATAATTTTGCCTTAGTAACTTAATAGTGTCTACCCCCCTTGGCTTCGTTAAGAGTTGAGCCCAAATGGAGGAGTCAAGAACAAGGTGACAGCCTTGAATCGAGACTTGCCCCTAAGGACACACTGAGTGTCTTGAATATTTCTACCATGTGACCCAGGTGTGTGAAAGGCGGCAACAAGAAGAAAGCCATCAATCTTGGCATACCAAGCCCTGGGGGCTTGCTTGAGCCCATACAATGATTTCTTTAACCTGCACACTAAAGATGGATTAGAAAAAAACCCTTCAAGTTTATGTATGTAAATCTCTTCAATGGGATCTCCATTTAGGAAAGCACACTTCACATCCATGTGATGTACCCCCCACTGCTTTGAAGCTGCAATGGCTAAAGCTAGCCTTATGGAGTCCATCTTTTCCACTGGTGAAAAGGTTTCATTGTAGTCAATACCATGTACTTGTGAGTATCCCTTGGGTACCAATATTTCCTTATATTTAAAAGGTGAACCATCAGAAGTAAACTAAGTCTTGAAACCCCACTTACATTGAACTAGCTTCCTCCTTGGGGGAATATCAACCAGTTCCCAAGTGTTGTTCTTCTGGAACGAGATGAATTCTTCTTTCATGGATGTTTGCCATATTCGATCATGTGCTGCATATTCATATGTCTATGCATATGATTCAACCATCAGATAGCACTTCTCATCAAATAAAGGATCTTTTATACAAAGGGCACTCTCAAACTGAGATCTAGTCCTCCTAGTGTCACTAGGATTTCTAGCTAGTTCCGCAGCTGCATGAATGGTCTTTGCTGCCCATTTTGGTCTTGTAGGACTGTTAGGATCTGCAATCAAATCATCATTATCATACATATCAGAATCAGAAAACTCATTAGTCTCTCCACTTACAATCAATGGATCTGGTGGTGAAGAAGACTCTCCAACTTCAACTGCTACTAAAGGCTCTTCTTAGAACTGAACACTTTTTTCAATGAAATCTTTGTTAGTGCTCAATTTGATCAGATTTTACCCTTTTGAATCTTCAGAATACCAAAAATATAGGAACTCTTGGATTTGGGGCTGCAAAGCCTTTCTCTTTTCAATTGGAATTCTAGCCCAAGCCTTTGAGCCAAAAATCCTGAAATGGGTCACATCTGGCTTGTGCCCACTCCAATATTTGAAAGGAGTCATACCATCAAGCTACTTATGAGGTACCCTATTCTGGATATAGGATGCACAATTTATAGCCTCGGCCCAAAAATTTGGTGGCAAATTCTTAGACTCCATCATGCAGGTTGCCATCTCCTTCAGTGACCTGTTCTTTCTCTCAGCAACACCATTTTGTTGTGGTGTGTAAGGGATCGAATTATGAATCTAAATACCTGCATATTTACAATACTAAATGAACTCAAATTTGACATACACACCACCATCGTTAGATCTGAGGATCTTGAGTTTCCTCCCAGACTGGTTTTCAACCAAGGCTTTAAAGACTTTGAAGAGGTCAAAAACTTCAGACTTATTCTTTAGGAAGTAAACCCAACAATACCTGGAAAAGTCATCTATGAATGTTAGTGCATATTTGGATTGACTCATGGACATATGAGGAAATGGACCAGCAATGTCACTGTAGATCAACTCAAGAGGTGTAGAGGTTCTTTCATTACTAGATCTCTCAAATTTGTGCTCTAGGTGTTTTCCTAGGATACAACCTTGACAGAATCCCTTGGAAAACTTGATCTTCGGTAACCCTATGACCATTTCTTTTTCACTCAAATCAGAAAGATACTTGTAGTTAAGATGGCCAAATATTTCATGCCAAATCTTTCTTTCCTCATTAGCATGAATCAAAAGAGCAGAGGGGTTTGAGTAGAGTACAAAATGGGAAAACATGTATACCTTGAAGTGTGATCAACAACATCTTTTGCTATCACTTTACCATTCTAAATCTCAGTGATTTCAACATCATCAGGGGAGAATATGACCTTCTTTGGAGGCCCAGTGTGAGTCAGCTAATACACTAACAAGAGATTAGAGGCAAGACCTGGAACATACAACACATTATTGAACTTACCATGGTCAAGATCAATCCTTCCTTTTACCAAACTGTTAGTGAGAGAGTCATCTCCCAAAAATAATGATGGACCTTTCAACATGTCAAGAGAGGAGAATGCCTCTTTTGTCGAAACCATATGTCTAGAAGCTCCAAAGTCTATGATGAATCTAGGTGAGCTTGATGTGTCAACAACGAAGGCATGTAATCTCTCTCTTTCCTCTGAATTTGATCCTCCTTCCCTCTTCTTTGAGCAATTAGGAAGGGAGATGTTATTCTTCTCTAGGAGTTGGGTCAACATGTCAATTTTCTTCTTCATACAAGAGCTCTTAGGATGATAGCCCTTACTGCAGTATGCAAACTTACTCATTTCTTTTTTGTTCTTCTTCTTCTGGAACTTATTCTTGGAACCTTGGGGCTCCTTTTGAGACTTGTTCTTGTGTCTCTTTTGCTCAAGTGGATTTTTATCTTTTTTCTCACTTTTTGAATCCACCCTTGAATCTCCAGTAACCAAATCTTGGTCTTTGGAAGGTTTGATGGTGCCCATCATCACCAACTTATCTTGTTCCTGTGTGAGGGATTCCATGAACTTTGCAAGCTTAGGCATCTTCCAGGCTCGAGCTGTCAAATTGGTGGCATGGAAGGTTTAAACAAACACTGAATAGTCAAGGCTAATCTTTGAGAGTATGGCCAAAACTAGTTTATCTTCCTTCTTTTCAATCCCACACTATTTTAGCTGCAAAACAAGGGCTTTAAACTTGGAAAAATAGAGTTGTAAGGATTCGAATTTACTGGGACTCAAGGATATCAGCTCATTCTCGATTTGATCTCCTCTCATCTCATCTGTTTTACCAAAAATATCTACAAGCTTCTCCCACACTTCATTTGGTGATGTCAATCCATCAAGATGGAAGAGGAGGTCTCTTGAAATGCTTAGACACAAAACACCATAGGCCTCATTCCTCCTATTGTGCCATTTGATTTTCTCTACAGCTGCATTGGGATCTACCTCAGTTGCCATAGTGACCCTATAGATACCTTCCACTCTCAACAATATCTCCATATCAGCTTTCCACTCAAAGAAATTGAATGGAATCAAGATGATCTTCTGAGATTGGTCCATAACTCAGAAACTGTGCCCTTCAGTCAGCAAAATATGATCCTAGTTAAGATGTCAAACCTACAATAGAAATATGGAAGGAGATTGATCTACAAAGGCTCTGATACCATGTGGAAATTGAACCCAAAATATAGAATAATTACACTCACAAAATTTCTAATCAAACATGCAAAATTAACATCAAAGGAGACTGAAATTGGAGCATAACACTAATCTGTATTCAATAAGTGTACAATATACAACCTTGTGAAGTAATTGTTGGAGACATTTACCATCATACACACTCTTTTTGGTCAAATCGGCCTAGTTAAACCACTATCCTAAGTATAATTGACATCAGTGGAGCATTAATTGCCATCATCCAGTCACACCCACGCCTACCTATAGTCAAGGAGACTAACTTAGCCTTCTCCTACAGTCAAGGAGGATAACTAGAGCACTTTGGGGGTGATATGAGTGATATTAATGCACCTAATTGCTAACTTGTGGTTACAATCAGTTCAACCAGTCAGTTAAGGCGCCTCCTCTCATTAAATATATTATTTAATGATCTGGAGTCAACAGGGGCACCTCCACCAACTTCTGATGATCAGTTCAGCTTCATTTAACCTCATCGTGGTTCATTGAAGTCATGGAGCACTAGCACTTGATGGTTGGCTTGCTATGACATGTGTTTGATCTCCTTCAATTGAGATTCAGTCATTTATTGCACTCCGACTTTAGTTAGGGTTTGGTGAGTCAATTAGGGTTTTGGTCAAGTGGTGAACTGAGTGTGATTGAATGGCTGATAGTCAGTTAAGCCAGACTCACTCATGATTTCAAATTTCCTCCTTAGGTATTAGAATTTCTCATTAATTTCGGAGGAGAGATCACCAAGATCGAGAACCACAGCATGAGAAAGGTCATGCCCTCATGGAAAGCACTTCGAAGTCCAAAGCATTGGTGATTGAATATGGAGCTTTAAACCACATGATGGCTGAAAAAGACTCATTTTCATCCTTGTATACTGGAAAATCCATCCCCATCCACATGGGAGATGACTCCACCATCATTCCGAAGGACAAGGTACTGTAGATATTGAAAATGAGTTTTTCTCTAATGTTTTGTGTACTGTCTCTAGCAGCAAATATCCTTAGTGTCTATTGGATGACACACACAAGAATTCCTAAGAGAGTCTCTTTCATCCCAAATGATGTGGATATAACAGAAATTGCATCTGGGAAACTCATTGCAGAAGGCCTTGCAAATCATCATGCAAAATCCTATGAGTTCTCTCACTTTGTTGTTGATGCAAAGCCCACTACTCTGCTAACTCATGGAAATGAGTTTAGTAGGATATGGCATGAGAGGTTTGGCCATATTAATTTCAAATATTTTCAGCAATTACAAAAATAATCCATGGTTGAAGGCCTCCCGGTCATCAAGGCAACCACGGGAATTTGGAAGGGTTGTATGATTGGAAAACACCCTGAGCACAAGTTCAATCGGGGGAAGGAAAACCGAGCTACAAGCATATTGGGGCTGATACATTCTGATATCAGTGGTCTGATTCCTGTCACATCCATTAATGGATCAAGGTACCTCCTTACATTTATTTATTATTTTTCAAGGTATACATGGGTTTTCTTTCTCAAAAAGAAATCAGAAGTATGTGAAAATTTTTCTGAATTGAAGGCCTTGATCGAAAATGCCTCTAGGATTAAGATCAAGATCTTGAGATCTGATAATGGAGGGGAGTATGTCAGTAATTATTTTCTGTACATATGATCCCAAATTGGTATTCAGGTCCAAAATTCAATTCCCTACACTCTTCAGCAGAACGGAGTAGCGGAAAGGAAGAACCGGTCTCTCAAGGAGATGACCACCTGTATGTTGGAGTCAAAGAAGCTTTCTGCAAATTTGTGGGCTGAAGCCATGCATGATACAGAATACATTCATAATAGGGTGCCACACTCATCTATGAAATTAAAGGCTCCTTTCAAAGCATACTTTGGACACAAGCCGGATGTGTCGAACCTACGGGTGTTTAGGTCCACTGCATGGGCCCGGATTCTGCTTGATAAAAGAAGGGCTTTGCAACCGCAAAGCATAGAATGTCTATTTATTGGGTATCCTAATGAATCTAAAGGATTCAAGCTACTGGATATCAATACCAAACAGATAATCATCAAGAGAAGTGTCAATTTCGATGAGCCTCTTCAGGAGGTGGAACTAGTGAAGGAGAAAACTGCTGAATTTCCTTCCTATTCTACTGAGTATTTGGATGATGAAATTGGGGGTGATGACCCTGATTTGGATCCTATGATTTCTAATATCAGTGTGCAGAAATCATTAGATGCTGAATCAGAACCTGAATTGCAAAATCATCTTCCCACATGGGCCCAACAGACACTCTCCTCTGCAGGAGACAACATTGGAAATCCGGATGATCCAAGGAGAACCCGGTCTGATTTCCAAAGACCAGGTATTGCACTCTCTTGTTCTAATAATTTGCTGTCTGAAACTTGATATTTTATGAGTATTTCAGATCCAAAATCCTACCACCATGCTCAGAATGATCCGAGATGGCAAGTTTCCATGGATGAAGAGATGAATTCTCTACAGAAAAACACTACTTGGGAGGTAGTTTCTCTTCCTCCGGGAAGGAAATTGGTTCAATGCAAGTGGGTGTTTTGGAAAAAGGTTTCTACTGATGGAATAACCTGAAAATATAAGGCAATGCTGGTATTAAAAGGTTTCTCTCAGGTCCAAGGAGTGGACTACCGTGAGACCTTTGCACCGATTGCAAAAATGGACTCCATCCGCCTTGTTTTGGCTATTTCAGCATCCAAGCACTGCGAGGTGCATCACATGGATGTTAAGTCATCCTTTCTACATGGATATATTCATGAGGAGATATACATGAATCAGCATGAGTTATAAATCACTGATCCATCTTTGGTTTGCAAGATAAAGAAGTCACTATACGGGTTAAAACAGGCCCCAAGAGAGTGGTATTCCAAGATGGATGCCTTCCTTTTCTCGCAAAACTTTCAGAGATGTAGATCAGATCCAAATGTGTATTTATAGAAGAATTATGGTCATATAATTATAATTTTTTTATATGTTGATGACTTACTAATCACAGGTAGCACAGTTGCCTCCATTTCAGCCATCAAAACTGCTCTCCACAATGCCTTTGAAATGAGTGATTTGGGGCCTTCTAAAACAATTTTTGGGACTCGAAATCGAGAAAAATTCTGATGGCATTATGGTCACTCAGTCAAAATAAATTTCAGACCTGTTATTCAATTTTAACATGGTTGAATGTAGGCCTACACCATTCCCTTTCCTTTCAGGGATCAACCTTGAAGAAGGAAAACACACACCTCCCATGGACTGCACTATCTATCGACAACTGATTGGTAGCTTGTTGTACTTGACACATTCTAGGCCTGATATTTGTTATGATATGAATGTTTTATCAAGATACATGCAGCAGTCTCATGATATTCATTGGAATGCAGCCAAGAGGATCCTCCAGTACATTCAGGGAACCAAGACCTACGACATTCACTATACTGTAGACTCTGAGCTAGAGCTGGTTGGATACACAGATTCTGATTGGGCAGGTGATTCTACTGATTGGAAGTCAACTTCCAAATATGTATTAATGTTTGGAGGTGGCCCCATTTTCTGGTCAAGCAAAAAGCAGGATGCCATAGCACTATCTTCAGCAGAGGACGAGTATCGAGGAGCGATGAATGCTTCCAACCAAGCAGTTTGGTTGCAAGGAATTCTTTTAGAGTTTGATCCTTGTAGTACTTTGTCCATTGTCCTGTTTTGTGACAAATAGAGTGCTATTAAGATATCCATGGATCCAGTTACCAGGAAGAGGACCAAGCATGTAGAGATTCACATGCACTACATCAGAGATCTAGTGCATGACAGGACCATCATTCTGCAATACTGCCCGACTGGTGAGCAGATTGCAGACATCTTCACCAAGAGATTTTCAGAAAATAAGTTCACTTATCTCCGTTCACTATTGGGGGTGAGTTCATCGGGGTGATCCAGACTACTTTCAGTGTTCATCTTGAGGGGGTGTTTTTCCCATTGGGTTTTCCCTCTTTTCCTCACTTACTTTGTTTTGAGCATTGTTTTAGTTTCAGCATTGTACAGGGTGACCTATGGCCTTAGTTGTTGTAGCCCTAGCATTTTTATGCATCTATGTTTTCTAACTCTTCCTGAGTATAGCTTAAGGGGGGGTGTTGGAGACATTTACCATCATACACACTCTTTTTGGTCAAACTGGCATAGTAAAACCACTATCCTAAGTATAATTGACATTAATTGACATCAGTGAAGCATTAATTTCCATCATCCAGTCACACCCACGCCTACCTACAGTCAAGGAGGCTAACTTAGCCTTCTCCTACAGTCAAGGTGGCTAACTGGAGCACTCTGGGGGTGATCTGAGTGATATTAATGCACCTAATTGCTAATTGGTGGTTACAATTAGTTCAACTAGTCAGTTAAGGTGCCTCCTCTCATTAAATATATTATTTAATTATTATTTAATATTATTTAATGATCTGGAGTTAACAGGGGTGCCTCCACCAACTTCTGATGATCAGTTCATCTTCAGTTAACCTCATCGGGGTTCATTGAAGTCATGGAGCACTAGCACTTGATGGTTAGCTTGATATGGAATGTGTTTGATCTCCTTCAGTTGAGATTCAGTCATTTATTGCACTCCAACTTCAATTAGGGTTTGGTGAGTCAATTAGGGTTTTGGTCAAGTGGTTAACTGAGTGTGATTGAATGGCTGACAGTCAGTTAATCCAGACTCACTCATGATTTCGAATTGCCTCCTTAGGTATTCAAATTTATCATTGATTCAAGCTATTGCTTGGCATTGGTATTGTAACCATTCATTGTTTATTAAATATAGAGAGAGGAAACCACTTCCGGTTCCGATTAACACCATTTCATGAGTTATTTGTTGATTATTCTTTGATGAGATTGATTATTTGTTCCTAGATCAATGTGAAAGAATAATAGTAATAGGCTGCTGCAATATATAATTACATGAGAGATTCAAATGCATATGGATTGTTAGAATAATCCGTCAGGATTATTGTAAATAAATAATAGGAATATGAATAGATAGGAAGGCGAAAAGGCTGGTAATCAACCGCCTCATGAAATGTATAAATATAGGCATTTGCATTTGAATAATCAATCAATCGGGAGTTATACCTAACAACTGGTATCAGAGCGCTGCCATAACTCCTGCCTTTTGCCAGTCTGCTGCATTTCAGCCTGGAATTCTGCCTGCCAGTCTACTCCTTCAGGCTGCCTGCCCATCGCCAGTCTGCCCCTGCGCGCATTCATTATATGCGTTATTTTCTTGGTATACCTAACCCTAATGCTGCGATCTCTGAGCTTATTCTCTGCTGGAAAAACTCAGACGTTGTGATACCTATAGGAAATGGCTCCTTGTGTCTCTCGGCCATAGTCCCTAGTGCTGAGTCTCAACAAGAATGTCTGGCCTGTGTTGTCTGTGCCTGCGCGTAGTTTACCTTTTCTAACAATTTTTTGAGCACCAATTTTGTGCCTGTCACAGTCCCCAACCTTTCATTCTTTCACGCTGCTAGAAACTCCCCCAAACAGCTGCTGCGACCTGCGTTGAGATTGATATATATACATATATATTGTTGCGGCTCGCTTTCAAATTATCCCAATTCAATTCATATTGAAGTGCTGCAGCCTCATCTCTTATCCGCCATGGCTGACTCAATTCCT
>LPNX010891381.1:0-47776 GCA_001517045.1 Pseudotsuga menziesii | reverse complement strand
AGTACTCTAAAGTGGATGACTTCAAACTTATTGGGTACTCAGACTCAGACTTTGATGGTGATAAGGAGACAGGAGTATCAACTTCTGGATACACTATGATTCTTGGATCAGCATCTTTTTCATGGAGATCTCGCAAACAGTCAGTTCCAGCAGATTCAACAACAGAAGCAGAATATGTGGCTGCAGCTGAAGCAACGAAAGAAATAGTATGGCTCAGGAAGATACTTGAAGATTTGCAAGAAAAACAAGAGAACTCCACTCCATTGTTGGTCGACAATACTTCTGCAATCAAGCTGGCTAAGAATCCTAGATTCCATGATCGAACCAAACACATCAACACAAACTATCATTTGATTCGACATCATGTAGAGGCCAAGACAGTCCATCTTCGACATTGTTCCACAAATGATCAAGTTGCAGACATCTTCACCAAAGCGCTTGGACGAGAAAAGTTTGAAAGATTCAGAAACATGCTCGTACTTACGAACACCCCTTCGGATTAAGAGGGGGTTTGTTAGAATAATCCGTCAGGATTATTGTAAATAAATAATAGGAATATGAATAGATAGGAAGGCGAAAAGGCTGGTAATCAACCGCCTCATGAAATGTATAAATATAGGCATTTGCATTTGAATAATCAATCAATCGGGAGTTATACCTAACATGGATGTCATTCAAAAAGGTCAAAAAGTAGGCTTACTAAATCTAGTCAAATCCCCCATAGGTGCATAAAGCAGTTTCCAAATCCACCAACATGGCCACAAATTGACTAATTCAAGTAGGAAAGATAATGAGGGATGGAAAGAAAACTCATACATGCTTTAATGAGGAGAAAGGGAGGGAGAATGATGTGGGAAAAAAATAAGTCAACTACACCTAGTCTAGCTTTTCCTTTTGCCTTAATTCTCAATAAAACAAGCAGCTTTTTAGAAAAAGCAGATATGCGCTTTGGAGGATCTAGAATAAAGAAGACATGATAAATATGGTTTCCAAGAGTTTTCCCAAGTGCTCCATGACTCATTTTTAGCAAGTGTTGACTTCTAAGACATGTAGAAGGCAACTAGCATAGAGTGGAAACTAGGAGACTAGGTAGTAAGGCAAAAATGATTTAATTAATGTATAAGGTAGGTAACTATGGGTTGATTATTCTAAAACTCATTTAATTGTTGTTGTGGGGGATTTATTTGTTTCTAAATATAATGTGTTTAATGAATTCACTTTGGTTGTTATGGAGCCATCTGCGTTTGATTATACTGCAGCTATGGCGCAAAATGTTGTTGCGTATAAACTGCATCTGCAGTGGGTGGGGCTACATAATGTGGTTGAGGTGGTGGTTGTACCACTTTGTTATAGCTCAAAATGACACATCTCTTCCTGTGACCACTTTCCTATGTTTTCGTTGCATGTCGACACTTCCATGACGACACTTCATGAAAGTCACTGAAAAAACACCTAACTTGGAGGACCCATATATTGAGTTTTGTAACTCTGTTTGACCTCATCTTTACACCATTGGAAAGGTATCTGTGTTAGATAAAACTTTCCAGAATATATCAAAGTCTTAAAATTCTCAAAAATACCATAAAAATTATTTTTTTGATGTGTACGCAGGTTTCCTTAAGAAAACCCGCATGCGTACGTGAATTGCTCTATATAATACTCGCGTATGCCTTAAATACATGAATTTATGCTTTGAAACCCATGTATACCTCCTCGTGTAAGTGACTGTTGTCTCTGCAACCCATGTACACCTCCTAAAAATGTCAAAAAATACATATTTTGAAATTCAAGTAGTTTGGGTAGTCATGCAACTGACTCCTTCAGTTGTAACTACTTTGTCTTCGACCCTAATTCTTCATTAAGCATATAAATAGATGTAGGGAGGTCCATGAGAGGGGACTTGAATCTTTACATTGTTATGATGGATGATTTGGAGCTCTCTTTGCCCACATCTTTTCTCTAGAAGCTTTCTCCTTATGTTGCAGAGCTTGGAGGCTGAGTTCCTTGGAGAAGAGAAGCAGTATAACTGGATCAAGGTTTTGTGAGGTGTCGAACTTGACGAGAAGGTATACTTGTACTTGTTTTCAAGATTAATAAAGATGTGATTTCCTTCTTCTTCCCAAATCATTGTTCAATGTGTGATAGAATCTCTGTTTATGATCATATGATGATGTTAGTTAGATCATTATTTCATGTTTCTTTCATTACCATTGTTTTATATGTGGTTATATTGGTTTGAGGAAGGCATAACTCATTTTACAGGTCTCTTGGAGCAAGAGGAGCAAGAGTACCAAGAAGAGGATTGAAGGGATACTTGGATCAACCTTCATTTATCTAAGGTATGAACCATTCTAATCTATGAATCTTGTTTATATTTTCTTGTAGAACCATTTACATCCACCTTTCAACCCCAATACGTTGATGGCTTCTTAAACCCTAGCCATAGGATACATTCCTTTACAACAGAACTGGCGACCATACTGGGGAGAGCCTTTTCTGTTTGGGGTTTCTCTATATTTATTTTAGTCTTTTGCGTTGGTCTCAAGTCTTTCTTGCCAATTAGGAACACTTTATCAGTCTGGTAGAGCATCTCCCCTGCCTTCCTAAGGCAGTATTAGACCTTTTTTGGGACTTTTTCCACCCATACGCGAGCTGCAGACTGAACAGTCGTGTGTCTGGTTTGGTACACACAAATTTATATACTGTAAACCTACGCATGATACATGACTTTTCAGTGGTACAACCCATGTGTTATTGTACACATGACTTGCTGTATTGTTAACCCACGTATGACACGTGACCTGTCAGTAGTGAAACTTGCGTACACATCAAAAAACTCATTTTTATGGTATTTCTAGAAATTTTCAAACTTTGGTGTCTTCTAGAAAGTTTTAGCTAACACAGATACCTTTCCAAAACTATAGAGATGAGGTCAAACAGTGTTACAAAACTCAATATATTGGTACTCCAAGTTATATGTTTTTTCAGTGACTTTCATTAAGTGTCGTCATGGAAGTGTCGACATGCAACGAAAACATAGGAAAGTGGTCATAGGAAAAGATGTCTCATTTTGAGCTATAAAACACATGTGGATACATTTGTGGTTGTTGAAATTCTCCTTTCACATAGTATGAATCATATGTTCTCTCTTGAATTAGGTCGTAGGCGCGATAGTCTTTATCTTCATGCCCAACATATTGACAAAATGAGTAGTATAGGTTCGCCGAATTCATCACCATCTTCTACATGTACCCAAATTCCTCATGTCGCTGCTCATATACTTGAAAAATGCAGCACCAAGGTACACTGCCAGAACTCATTGCATTCGGTGCTCCAGACAACATGTAGTTTCAGAAATCTAGACAAGTATCTTTAGTATGTCCATCTGCACTACATCGAGTACACCAGATATCTTCACGTTGTTCTTTTCTCTTCTTAATATCTTGCAGTTGGAGCGTTAAGTTCACCAAATATGTTTCAATTTGGCTAATTTCAACTGCATTTTCATCAATGGGTGAAGCTTCTAGATTCATGGTGATCTCCATAGCCTCACTCTATGTTGCAATATTCTGTTGCATCATGGATATTCTTATATGAGTCAGCAACGCTACAAAAAACCATTCTTTATGCTGAATATCGCTCAACTCAAAACTGACTCTTTCCATTAGTTCCTTGAATCATTGATCAAAATCCTAAATAGTATCATTGGGATACTGCTTAATCTCCTTCAGTTATGTAATGTACTATGCCTCAGACTTTGGTTTTTTGAATTCTTCAATAATTCCTTTCCTAAATTCTTCTAATGTCTTCACCATAGTCCTTGTAGTAACTTATACAAATTTCATATACCAATCCAGTGCGCGATCCCACGGGGTTGTCACCAATTGGCCCTTCTTAACATCGTCATCTACCATTTTTCTGACAGTCCATACTTTCTCACACAAGAACCAGTACTTTTCTGGATCCTCAGTCCCGTTTCCATGGAACAAGGGTAAATTCACTTCGTCGCCCGCCATCCTGGGCCTTATTTCTATAGATGTTGATCTACTAATATAATGTTGCTGGAATGTTGGACAAGTCGACGTGTAACCTGTGTTTCTTCCTGAATGTGATGTACTGTGCAAAGGTTTGGGTACATTTTTGTTGGCGTTTTATCCTACTGCTACCCTGGGCGTATTCTAGTCATCCTCTTCATCATTGTAGGTTCACTTCATCCCGTGTGGTATTCCTTTGCAGTCTTGTGTTTTGATCACAGCAGGACCTTCACCTGTCCTCTACCTCTTCTCTTGTCAAAACCTTGCTCATCCCCTTGTAATACCACTTTCTTCCTCAGATTCCCTCACAGTCTCGTCGAAACTTGCACCCATCTACCCCTTATACTTCCATTCATCTCCCCCCTTTCTTCACGGTATCCACCACCTTCAAACACCATAGTTCTACTACTCGAGGTGCATCTTCACTATACCTTTTTCACATACAAGCATCTTAATTGACAATTGCAGAGACAATAAGAATCTACCTCTTGGTTCGTTGAATAATTCCCTTTTTGCTTCGTTGTAGGACTTAGTAGCATCAACTGTGAACTCGGTGATATAACCTTCCAAAATACTGTCCAACCATACTTCAACATACCATGATTCCTTGTTATTGATTTCCTATAGCTCCTAGATCAACGCAGGGGTCCAAGATGTTGGCTCTCCTCCTTGGAAATTTGTCTTGCGATAGGTGAATCGTGCCAACTACTCGTACAAGATGATCAGGAATTCAAAGAAAAATTATCTGTGTGGACTGTCGTGTATGTATCTTTCCAACCACTTATCCATTGTTAGTCCATGGTTCTAATTTTCCTTCTCATCAAATTCTCGCAGCTTCTGGTCGAACCAATATTGAATTTCTGGTCTCATCGGATGCCACATATCCTCCCTCGGTTGCAACAAGGTCCTGGAAACAAAACATTTGTTGACTCAAACCCAGCCAACAAAACCAATAGATAGGAATTCCCACTCTGTTGACAGCCAAACCACTGCGATCTCCTCGAGCACCATCCCAAATAGGTTTTTCCCTCTCTAGCAACACCTGCAGAGTGGATGAAGTCTCACCTGATATGTTTGAGGGAGAGCTGACGGAACCAAGTTTCCATAAAATAGGGGAGGAGAATGTGACATCGACTTGTCAGCTTTAGCGCAACATTAACAGATCATTTGATTTGAGCATTCATCCAACAATTCATTATCATTCCTTGACAGATCTCATCATTCAACCATAATTGCAGTAAACATATTGATGCACAAACACATCTAATAGAATAACATCATGTGGAATAGGGAAACATCGCATCATAGATTCATGTCGCACATTCACATAAAATTGATTATAAAGTCGCAGAAAATAATAAAATAGTAAACCAGAAAGACACAATGATTCAGATCAACTTCCTCCTTGTCATATCACTTCTGTTCAAAGATCATAGTTTGCATATCGACAGATCTCAGTCAGATAATCAAAATATTCTTCACTAAGCTCAGATTCTTCACCTCCGACTAAGATATATAATACTTGCAATTCAACATCTATTTATAGGATTATGCCTTTACATTCGAGGCCCACTTAGACAACTTCTAACTAATTCTTAACCGATTCTACAAAATAATGACCAATATCCACAAAATATGGTCCAAAACTACAAAATATGACACAAAATTACATAAAATATTCAGTTTCTGTCTTGCGCGCCATCTATTACTTGCGCGGTGTTTTTGAACTTGCACAACATCCACGATTCTACACAATTTAATGTATCCAAACCCCTTTCCAACATGCTTGGCATGATAATAAAATCAAATAGATAATTGACCTTTTTATTCTTAACTTAGATACTAATATGGAATACTTTATTAATATTATTCTCTTCATTGAGATGGAGCATACTCATGAGTGATAAGGTTGTTGATGCTTTAAGCAAAGTAAATTTGATATTGCAAGACATTAAGGTCAGTTATTTGGGATTTGAAATTTTAATTAATATGTATAAAGAAGATGTGGATTTCAAAGATATATATGCATCCTGTGAGAATCCATTTTCCCATAATAGAAACCAATGGTTGGAATACATGTTGCAAGAAGGATTGTTGTTCAAAAATAGTAATTTATGTATTCTGAAATTCTCTATGAGAGAAAAATTGATACAGGAGAAACACAGTGGAGGTTTGTGAGGACATTTTGGATAGCGTGAAACATTTGCTCAGGTGAGTAATTTTTATTTTTTGCCAGGAATGCAACCTGATGTAAATAAGTTTGTTGAAAAATGCAGGATATGTCAACATGCCAAAGGGATCAGACAAAATACTGGACTATATCAAACCCTACCTATTCCAAATAGTCCTTGGGATTCCATCAGTATGGATTTTGTTATGGGATTTCCTAGAACTCAGAGGTGAAATGATTCTTTTATGTAGTAGTGGATAGATTTTAAAAAATGGCTCATTTTATTGCTTGTAAGAAAACAAATGATGCAACAAACATTGCTAATTTATTCTTTTCAGAAATTTTAAAGTTGCATGGTTTACCTTTAAGCATTCTGTCTGACAGGGATACTAAATTTGTTGGTCATTTTTGGAGAACTTTGTGGAAGAAGTTGGGAACCAATCTCAGTTTGAGTTCTACTTATTATCCCCGTACTGATGGTCATACTGAAGTGGTGAACATAAGCTTTGGAAATATACTGAGAAGTCTTGTTTATGAAAATATGAAACATTGGGATTTAGCTCTTACTCAATCTGAATTTGCTTACAATGATTCACCCAATAGAAGTACATGTATGAGTCATTTTCAGATCTTATATGGGATGCACCCGAGGGGAGTACATGTACTTAGAAATTTGGGAGGACAAGATAAGAGAAGTGCAGATGGTGAAGATTTTGCATCTAGCATGCATGAACTACGAGAAAAATGTTAGGAAGAAACTGTAGGAAAGTGATGGAAAATATAAACAGAGAGGAGATATGAAAAGAAATGAAGTTAATTTTCAGGTTGGAGATTTAGTAATGGCCTATCTTAGGAAAGTGATGTTTCCTAAGGGAACCTACAATAAATTGAATCGCAAGAATATTGGACCTTGTAAAATTTTGAGGAAGTTTTTTGAAAATGCATATGAAATAGAACTTCCTTATAATATTCAAATCTATCCAATTTTCAATGTTTCAAATATATATCCTTTTAAATATTCAGGTGTTCCGCCAAAAGAAATGATGTCAGGAGAAGATGTTCCATTTATAGATTGGCAAGGATAGTTACCTAAGAATCAACAACAACAGATCGAAGGTATACTTGACAAACATTAGAGGAAATTTGAGGTCTAAAATGGGTCTCCTAAGGAAAATAATAAAATAATAGTTAAAATAATAAAACAATAGTTAAAATAATAAAATAATATTTATTAATTTTGGAGGAAGAATGAAAAAAACTACTTTTTTTGTTTGTATTTTTGGCATATCTCATTGTTTGTTTACTCACATTTCAAGTAGGAGATCTAGTTGGATGCATAATTTAATTCCGCATCCAACAAGTACCCACACTGCATACTTTTGATGGACCCATCTACCCCAAAAACAAGAAATACCCG
The DNA here is from genome assembly GCA_001517045.1 of Pseudotsuga menziesii. NCBI lineage: Eukaryota > Viridiplantae > Streptophyta > Pinopsida > Pinales > Pinaceae > Pseudotsuga > Pseudotsuga menziesii. The sequence continues at coordinate 40,155 of LPNX010891381.1, read as the reverse complement.
AAAAATGTGATGATGATGTCATCATCACATTTTTTCGGGTATTTCTTGTTTTTGGGGTAGAAGGGTCTGTCAAAAGTATGCAATGTGGGTACTCGTTTGATGCAGAATTAAATTCTGCATCCAACGAGATCCCCTGCTCGAAATTTGAGTAAAAAAATAGGGAGATATGTCGAAAATACGAACAAAACAAGTAGTTTTGTTTTATGACAAATATGTCAATTCAACCATTATGGTTGACTCATTTTATTGAAATTCTATTGGTTCTTGAATTCCAACTTACAAAATTTATTGTTGGCCTATTTTCTTATAAGGCCCATTTTAGACCCCAAATTTCCTCTAATGAGGGTTTCAAACAAGACCAGGGACAAAGAATGTTTTCAGTATTTGGTCAAGTGGAAATATTATCCATCTGAAGATGCAACATGTGTGACGACAATAGAGATTTCCAATTATAATGTGAACCCTGAATACTTACTGAAGAATTATTTTCTTCCCCCAGAGTATGATGCAAGAGCATCTAGTCAAAATTCTATGTTTGTTGAATAAGCAGTCAATGCAATTTTCTGCTTCCATGTAAATTTGCTAGAAGATAGGGTTAGTTGTTTATTTCTATAATCTACTTCATAGATAGGGATTGTTTGAATGTAATAATGACAATTTTCCATAAATTCTCTCAAATATTGTAAGAGGTTGCTCGAGGATAGGTTAGGTATAGATTTGTTTTCTTAGGAGTTCAGATCCTCCTGTTACGGATCTCATAGGTTTGGTAGGATTCTATTTAAGAATCAAATGTAATAATAAAAGATGGGATGAAGGGGAATAGGAATGGAATATGAATAGAGATAGAAGTGTGGACATGTGAGCGATCAAGAGATAGAGTGTATGTAATAGTGATTAAGGGAATGAAGAACATAGTCTTAATACTCTGCATAATTGTCACTATATGATGTCCTCTTTTCAATTACCCTACATATGATTATTTCTTTATGTGGATGAATCTTCAGTAATGTATAAATGATTTCAAAGGTAGAGATGTGCATAATTGCATATAAAATTGATCTCTCATGAATTAATTCGACTTCCACAGTCTGAATTGAAGTCTACAAATTTCAGTAGATCGACCGTTGTGGATGAATTCCACAAGAGAAAAGTGAAGATCCATAAATTTAAGTTCAGATCTGCATCTGATCTCAGATCAATGGTTAGGAAGGATCCCGGAAGAAATTGATGGCTCAAAAGAATTGCAGAAAAGGATGTTGTGGGAAGAAATTTGCAGAAGACCATCTTGGAAAAGTGGGAAGGTGTATCCGCAATCCACAATCAGAGTGTGGAAAGGACCATTGTGACCGCATAATTGTGAAAGTCCATTTTTGAATTTGGGAATTGCATACCCACATTCCACAATCCGCAATTGCGGAAAGGGTTTTGCGTAAATACGGTTACAGAATACTCAATTGCGGAAATTGAGTTGTGTAACCAATCTTGTGGAGAAGTCAATTGTGGGAATTGAGGTGTGGAAACTCATGCTTGCAGAAAGTTGATTGAGTGAGCATAATTGTGCAATATTTCTTGCAAAAGGATATTTTGATGAGCGTTTCATCCAGAAGAAGAAGACTTTAGGTCTGCTAGCTTTCACCTTCCATCAGTTTGGTATCAGAGAAGGATATAGATGCCTCCATGACAAGGAAAAATGCATGGAGTCCCTATAGGACATGGTCGATGAAGACAAGCTAAGGAGACTGTTAGAACCTGTTTATTTCTAATGCAGTTGGTCTTATTTCCTTGAAAATTTCGAGTTTACATTGGCGATCAGGTGGATTTCAAGGTTTTCCTCATTTGGGTAAAGCATTAAAATTTGCCAAGTTTGGCTAAGGGAAAATTCTAATGGTTATTTGGGTAAAAATAAAGGGATCCTTATAGATTGAAAGGGATTTTTCTCATTTTAAAATACAAATATAAACATTGGGTTTATATTTAAATTGGAATTTTAGTCAAATTTTTATTAAACAAAAAGTTTATTATTTTTCAAAGTTTATTATTTGCAAAATTGGGCAAACAAAGTTTTTATAAAAAATTGTCTCAAGACTGAGGCTACTCATCACCCAAGATACAATGGTCGCAAGAGGTCCACGTAGTCAGATCAAAGTCCAATTGCCAAATTCACAAGCATACTCCATAAAATTTTCTTTGTTCCTTGATATATTATGAAACTTCCAAGGCATATAAACAGGAAAATGATAAAAACATCCAGTGCATGTGGGATATTACCATAAGATAGTTCAAAAATGCACAAACCCACAAGCCATGAAAACCTTCCAAGAGGGATTTCACTTTTGCAAAAGCACATGGACAAACGAGGTATTTGTATTGGAAAAATAAGGTACAAGCCCCATGATTGGACGGCTCAAATCTTGTTAGAGCCCGATTAATGGAACATATTAATTTCACTGGTGAAAAGTTCCCGTGGCTTAATCTGGTAAGAGATGGGTGAAATTTCACACATTTCTACTGACACGTTTTCTGTGAAATGACTGTTTTAGTCATTATCTTCCACGACCTGTTTCCACCAAACTAAGACAAAGTTTTGGAAACTAAGAGAGATTTTTATTCCTAGCATGTTCATATACAATAACCTTTCTCATTTTTTACACAGGTGCCATGTATTGAGAGAATCAAAGCCATATTCAGAGGGAAATTTTCTAGAATTTTGTAATTCTGTTTGAGTCATCCAATTCAAAGGAAGATCCCGAAGAGCTGGAGGGGAATATCGACAAATGGGAACATGGATTTTGTCAGGAACATGTTTAGTCACAAAAACCTTCTCATTTTTTGCACAGTTGTCACCAGTTGAGAGGTGCAGGTGGTGCTTTGAATCCTATTTTTCAGCAATTAACAAGGTAGATCAAAGACTCAAATTTACCCAACAGATCCAATAGGGTGAAATAAATTCTCTACATCAACATGCACAAAGAAAATTCGGTTTTAAAATTGGAGAAATTTGATATTGGTCAAATATTTTAACGACTGAGAGGCAAAAGTAACCCCGATCAACCACCCATACAAATTTCGCTGATTGAAACTGTTTGTCATTTAATCTTTTGAAAAATAAACGAAACATTAGAGGAAATTTCAACTCAAAATGGGCCTCCTAAAAATATTTAATAAAATAATAGTTAAAATAATAAAATCATATTTATTAATTTTGGAGGAAGAAAAGAAAATAACTACTTTTTTGCTTGTATGTTCGACATATCTCCTTGTGTTTTTACTCAAATTTCGATTGAGAGAGCTCATTGGATGCAGAATTAAATTACACATCCAACGAGTACCCACTCAGCATACTTTTGATGGACCCTGCTACCCCAAAAACAATAAATACTTGAAAATTCATGATGATGATGTCATCGTCATGTTTTTTCAAGTATTTATTGGTTTTGGGGTAGCGGGGTCCGTTAAAAGTATGTGGAGTGGGTACTCATTGGATGCAAAATTTAATTCTGCATCCAACAAGCTCTCTCGATCAAAATTTGAGTAAAATCACGGGGAGATATGTAAAAAATACAAACAAAAAGTAGTTTTTTTATGATACCTATCCCCAAATTTATATTAAAAAAGTGTTTAATACCTATATGGTATTTCAAATTTAAATAAATTCCATTGGCTAACACATGATAACATGGAATTTGAATTAGAGTCCCATTTTGAGTTGAAATTTCCTCTAATGTGTCTTATGGTGTGAAAGCTTCGAACACGTGTTAATACATCATTCATTTTCCCAACATATTAATGGTGGAAAATTATTCCGCTGATTGAAAGTGCTCTTTGTTTAGTAGTCAATAGAATGAGCAGGATGCCTATGTCTACGTTTAGATCTCGACACATGTAGTGTTGGATCTATTCCATTGGTCAAAGTAAAATTTGTTCATATGTAAGGGTAGCAGGCCAAATTTCCAGATGAAACAATTATGTTCACAAGAATTGTGCTATTTGTGAACCTTCAGATGGAGATGTCAATCAAATAAAACAACAAACAAAGTATGAAATGCCAATTTCAGTAGCAGAGTGTGTTAGATTTTATGGAATTGATTGTTTTAGTCATTAACTTCCGGGAACTATTTCCCCCAAACCGAGAAGAATTTTAAGAAACTAAGAGAGGTGTTTCTCCAGCATAGTCCAATATATAATAATCTCTCTCATTTTTCACATAGGAACTATGGAGTGAGAGAATCAAAGTGATATTCAGGGGGGAATTTCTAGGTTTTTAAATGATTGTTTTAGTCATCAAATTCAAAGGGTTGTTTCTTCCAAGTAGAAATGAATTTTACAAACCTGAGAGAGTTTTTTGTTCATCACAAGATAATACTCAAAAAAATTCTTCAGTTTTTACACAGGTATCACATATTGGGAGCATTGAAAGAATATTCAGAGTGTAATTTTACAGGAATTTGAAGCTTACTAAAGAGCTGGAGGTTAATCAGAGAAGAGGAAGACATGGGTTTTGATGGGGACATGGTCAGTCACAATAACCTCTCTCATATTTCGCATAGGTGTCACCAGATGAGATATGCAGGAGGAGCTTTAATGCCTATTTTTTTAGCAGTCAGCATCATATTTTTGTTTTGTGTAAATCATGGCAAATATGCCACGTTAAAGTTTGTTAGATGTTTGTTTGTCAATTTGTAACTAATTTCGACCCTAAGGTTGGTCTTGGGGGATGGAATCACTATAATTGTACTCCCCACAAAGGGAGAAAGGGTTAGTTGGTTTTGAATTTGCAAGACTATTATGTTTGTGATACTTTTTTATTGATATATAGGGCCGAATGTTGGTTATATGCATTTCACAGGAATTCCTGTGTGTTTCCAAATTACAGACTGTACTTTTCTTTTCTCATGTGCATGTTATTTCCAGTGTTTCTTTACACTACGTTTCTCTTCATGTCGTAGACTTAGTGTATAATGGATAGGAATTCATAGCCATATGCTCATGCCACTGTCTCTGATATCCACTAAACTTTTCTTCCAAAACTGCTGTGGAATTCATCCCTACGGTGCTCTACGCTAGTGAACTGTCATATTTCTTCTATTACCACTAGACCCAAACTACAACGATAGTGATCAAGGCACTACCTTGCTCCTGTAAGCATTTTCCTATGCAAACTACTTTGTTCTCTTGTTATTTTTGACTCCATAGCCCGATAGATCTTTCTTTTGTTTCCAACCACCAATGTTTGATACTTATCTTGTGAGAATATAAATATGGCCTTATTATGTATGTGTGATAGATCCCTCTCTGGAATTGGAGGAGCCAACTCCCTTTCCTAAAGTGGTTCTATTGTTACCTCAGGATTCACCTTCCTATAAACTTAGGGTGCAATTCTGGGTGCTAATAAACTGGCGCCGTTGTCGGGGACGAGATTGAAGATCATACCTAGGAAGAATGACAAATATTCAAAGGATAAAGAGTTTCTGTGGGAAAACAGAGACTCCTACATGTGAAAAAGGTTGTATCATTTTCCCTGGTGACTCCACTGAAATATTCTGGAAGGTGACTCCACTGGGGAGATCGGTGGTATGAAATACAGATACAGGGAGAGGTTTCAAATCTTTCCTATATATGAACGAAAGTTTTATATCTGACTACTGATGGTGAATAGTACTTAGACATCAAAAAGGTCACATCTCTTTTCACCTGGTGACTCCATCTGCAAAGAATCCATTCTTCATTATGTTCTATGACAGCTCCACTATCAAAGGGGGTTGCAAAGTTTGAGGAATTGATTCAGTTTCTCCACCATCAGGATGACTTCTCAGGCTACAAGGTCTGCTCCTATGAATCTTGCTGCCATTCCTGGTTATCTCGATAAAATACCTCCTATAAATTGGCAAACATATCTTCCAAGATTCAATGATGAAAAGGGTGATGATGCTGCCATTCATTTATTTAGATTTCATAAGCATATACATAAGCTGGGAGTGGGATGGCATGAAAATTATTTAATGGAACTTTTTATGTTTAGTTTAGAAGGGTATGAAAGGTTATGGTATGAAGGATTACCATCAGGGAGTTTATCCTCCCTTAAATACTTTCATACAATATTTCATGAACATTTAAGAGGAATTATCCTTCTTTGTTGCTACTTCAATATTGTTTCACACACGATATAGAGTTCAATGAAAATGTGAAAGATGAATGCGGTGATGATCAGTATTTGTATGAAGAGGTTTTAGGGATCTTACATGAATATTCAGCTCAAAAAGAAAGGCAAACCAATTGCCATGATATTCAAGAAAATTCACAGCAGTTAGTATCGTCTTCCTTGATTGAAGTTGACATAGACCAAAGCTCTATCTCAACCAGTTATATCTCTCTTCCTGAAACTGATGATAATTTTCAGCATTATTTTCATTCTCTGTGTGACCAAGAGAGAGGTTGGGACTGTCAATTAAATCCTTCCTCATACTATTCAACTTCCAAAATTTTGTTACAAGTAGAGGTTGCCCCTTCCCAATCATAAAATTCCTTTTTGCAAAAGCAATCACTTCAAAGTTACAATACTCATGTGATTGATTACATAGAGAATGATAATTCTGGAAAATCTCAGCCTTGTAGTCCTCCCACGAGTTTATTTGCTGAAATTGCAAGTAAAGAGAAAACATATTTTGAAATAATCATTGAAGGAATACCGATGCGTGTTGATCAAATTAAAATTTCACCTGAAGAATTACGTGAATATATAAATCCCTCTTTGCTTTATAGAATATGATCAGCCCAACGATTTGAAAGGGGATAGTTGCACTAATTTGTTTTCTGAAGAATGCAATCACCCTGTCACAACTTATTCTAGTGAAGAAAATCTCATTGCAATCCAAGATCAAAATGATGAAAACTGAGTGGACATTAAACATGTTGATAGTGATTGTTTACCTTTGTATTTTTCTTCATTTGAGTGGTTGGAAAAGAGACTTAAAGTTTCTAATCAAAAACAACAATTCAATATTGTAGATGAATGTATAAATTTCCTTGGAATGGATGATGAGTGAGAAGGACAGCTATGCGATCAATCCCAACCTTTAGAAAAACCAGGAGTATGCAATGAAGAATTGAATAACGAAGAAGAATATGGGGGTTCTCAAATGGATATTTCTTTTTGCTTTTCAAATTTATAAATTTTTTATCGAAAAGAAGTTTGTTTGCTTGATCATGTTGAGGAACAGAGTGGTATTTCTTTTGAAATACATGAAAAGAATGAAGTTGTAAAATCTAAATTTTTGAATGAATTTGTGGATTTCTTGGTTGAGGATTGTCCTGAGCATTCTTTTTAAGGATCTTTTGAAAAACAATTTGACAATTTGCAAAGGGAGTCACTTTTTGAGAAGCTTTCTCATGGTAAGCAAATAACAGAATTTTTTTAAGGATGTCATGTTTTTTATAATCTAGTGGGAGAGTACATGGAGAATCTTGGCAGTGGTAATGGCTGGTTATATCTCTACTTTAAAGATCAATTTCTTTATTATAACCTTGTGCTATTAGGTCTTTCAGTTCTTTTTTTATCAAGCATGAAGAAAAAGTTGGTTTATGGGATCATTTGCTTGAGTGACTTCATTGGAATTTAGGAGTTACTTGATTGAGCATTGATGCTTAGTAAGCAGGGTAGGTAAGTAAATATGAATAAGCTCTACATGGCAAGCATTCCATTCAACAGTTTTTAGTTTGTCTTCAGTTTCAGTTTTGATTTTAGTTTCGGTTTTCAAGTTCAGGCTTGCAGTTACAGTTGGTTTATAGCCTTCAGAGTATGGACAGGTGACAGGTTACAGGGTGACAGGGGTTTGTTTGCAGTGATGGTTACAGCAGGTAGGGGATTTCAAAGAGTTTTGGGAGCCCCCCAATGGATTTGGAACCTAGGCTACAGTTTCTTTGCTACCTCACTGGGAGGATAGCATCTCTAGCTAGAGCCACTTGTTAGCACCTGTTTATTTCTACTACAGTTGGTCTTATTGCCTTGAAAATTTTTAGTTTACATTGGTGAACATGTGGCTTTCAAGGTTTTTCTCATTTGGGTAAAGAATTAAAATTTCCCAAGTTTGGCGAAAATAAAATTCTAATGGTTATTTGGGTAAAAAGAAAGGGATCCTTATAGATTGAAAGGTAATTTGCTCATTTTAAAATAAAAGTATAAACATTGGGTTTATATTTAAATTTGGCTTTTAGTCAATTTTTTTATTTTTAAACAAGAAGTTTATTATTTGCAAAATTGGGCAAAGGAAGTTTTTATAAAAAATTGGCTCAAGTCTGAGGCTGCTCATCACCCAAGATACAATGGTCGCATGAGGTCCATGCAATCATATCAAAGTCCAAGTGCCAAATTCACAAGAATACTCCATAACCTTTTCTTTGTTCCTTGATATATGATAAAACTTCCAAGGCATATAAACTGAAAAATGATCAAACATCAAGTGCATACGGGATATTACCATAAGACAGTTTAAAAATGCACAAACCCATAAGCCATGAAAACCTTCCAAGAGGTATTTCTCTTTTGCAAAAGCACATGGACAAAGGAGGTCTTTGGATTGGTGAAATATGGTACAAGCCCCATGATCGGACGGCTCAGATCTTGTTAGAGCCCAATCAATGGTCCATATTAATTTCTCTGGTGGAAAGTGCCCGTGGCTTAATCTGTGAAGAGCTGGGTGAAATTTCACACATTGCAGCAAAATGTTCTATGAAATGACTATTTTAGTCATTATCTTCCATGACCTGTTTCCACAAAAATAAGATGAACTTGGGGAAACTGAGAGATTTTTTTCTTCCTAACATGTTCATCTACAATAACCTCTCTCCATTTTTACACAAGTGCCATATATTGCAAGAATCAAATCCATCTTCAAAGGGAAAGTTTCAATAATTTCGTAATTCCGTATAAGCTATCCAATTCAAAGGACAATCCTGAAAACTATGGAGGGAAATATGGACAAATGGGAACATGGGTTTTGTTGGGAACATGGTCAGTCACTAAAACTTCTCTCATTTTGTGTACGGATATCACCAGTTGAGAGGTGAAGGTCGGGTTTTGAAGCCTACTTTTCAGCAATTAATGGGCTAGATCAAAGACTCAAATTTACCCAACAGATCCAACGGCGTGAAATCATTTTGCTTCATCAACATGCACGGAGCAAATTCGATTTTAAAATTGGAGAAATTTGATATGGGTCAAATATTTTGACGGATGAGAGGAAAAAGTAAGCCCAGTCAACCACCCATACAAATTTCACTGATTGAAAGTGTTTGTCATTTAATCTTTTGAAAAATCAATGAAATTTCATATGGTGTGCAATCTTCAAACATGTGTTAATACATCATGCATTTTCCCAATAGATTAATGGTGAAAAATTATTCCGCTCAATGAAAGTGATCTTTGTTTGACAGTCAATAGAATGAGTTGGATGCCTATGTCTGTGTTTATATCTCAACACATGTAGTGTTGGATCTATTCCATCGGTCAAAGTAAAATTTGTTCATATATAAGGGTAGCAGGCCAAATTTCCATTTGCATGGAATGCGAAAGGTGGGTGTGTATGCAGGTGAAACAATGATGTTTGCAAGAATTGTGCTAGTTGTGAACCTTTATATGGAGATTTCAATCAAATAAAACAACAAACAGAGTATCAAATGCCAATTGCAGTAGTAGAGCATGTTAGTTTTTTATGGAATTGGTTGTTTTAGTCATTAACGTCCGGGAACTATTTCTGCCAAACAAAGAATCATTTTAAGAAACTGAGAGAGGTTTGTCTCCATCATGGGCCAATATACAATAAACTCTCTCCATTTTCACACAGGTTCTATGGAGTGAGATAGTAGAAGTGATCTTCAGGGGGGAATTTCCATGTTTTCAAATGACTATTTTAGTCATCAAATTCAAAGGGTTGTTTCTACGAAATGGAAATGAATTTTAAAAAATGAAGTGAGGTTTTTGTTCATCACTGGCTAATACTCAAAAACCTCCTTCAGTGTTTAGACAGGTGTCACATATTGGGATCATTGAAATAATATTCAGAATGTATTTTTCCAGGAATTTGAAGCTTACTGTCTGAGTCATTAATTTCAAAACCAGATCCTTAAAAGCTGGAGGTGAATCGGAGAAGACAAATACATGGGTTTTGATGGGGACATGGTCAGTCACAATAACCTCTCTTAGATATTGCATAGGTGTCACCAGATGAGATATGCAAGAGAGTATTTAATGCCTATTTTTTCAGTAGTCTACATCATATTTATGTTTTCTGTAAATCGTGGAAAATACACCACATTAAAGTTTGTTAGATGTTTGTTTGTCAGTTTGTAACTAATTTCAACCCTGAGGTCTATCTTGGGGGCCAAAATAACTATAAATGTATGCCCCGCAGAGGGATAAAGGGTTGGTTGGTTTTGAATTTGCAAGACTATGGTGTTTGTAATACTTTTTTATTAATATACAGAGCCAAACACTAGTTATATTCATTTTACAAGAATTCTTGTGTGTTTCCAAATTATAGTCTGTAATTTTCTTTTCTCATGTGTATGTTATTTCTAGAATTTCTTTACATTATGTTTCTCTTAATATCATATACTTAATGTATAATGGATAGGAATTCATACCCATATGGTCCTACCATTGTCTCCGATATCCACTAAATGTTTCTTTCAAAACCAGCGTGGAATTCATCCCTGTGGTTCTCTACGCTAGAGGACTGACATCTTTTTGCTATTACCACCAGACCCTAACTACAACGATAGTGATCAAGGGACTACCTTTATCCTGTAAGCATTTTCTTATGCAAACTACTATTTTCTCTTGTTATTTTTTACTCCATAGCCCAATAGATCTTTCTTTTGTTTCCAACCACCAATGTTTGATACTTATCTTGTGACAATATAAATCTGGCCTTGTTATGTATGTGTGAGAGATCCCTCTCTGGAATCAGAGGATCCATCTCCCTTTCCTAATGTGGTTCTATTGTTACCTCAAGATCCACCTTCCTGCAACCTTAGGGTGTGATTCTGGGTGCTAACATAGACATACACACAAAGGGAATTAAGAGAACTCCAAGCTAGGATGGAAGCTATGGAGAGAATCAATTCAGAGAATACAAACACCAGTGATGAAGAAGAATCCTCTGAAGACAAGCGAGAGGAGGTTGCAGAATAAGTAAAATTATTGAATATGTTGATGAAGGCTAGTAACAGACCTAGTGTTGAAGTCCGCATGTATGAAGGTAATATTAATGTTGAAGAACTCATGGACTAGATTAATGCTTTAAACAAGTATTTTTACTTTGAAGAAGTTGAAGATAAAAAGAAGGTGATATATGCAGAGACCAGACTAAAAGGGAATGCATCTATATGGTGTGATGAACTTCAAATCCACAGTGAAAGGAAGAGCTAAGCCTAAAATAAAATATTGGGATAAAATGTTATATAAAATTAAAAGTCAATTTATGCCTAAGGATTATCATTTGACTCTCATTAGACAGATACATAATCTTAGACAAAAGGGTATGATTGTTAAAGAATATATAGAAGAAATATTTAAAGTGAATACTAGAGATGGAAAGACACAAGGGGACATAGAAAGAGTAGCTAGATATATAAATGGATTGAGATATGAGATAAAATATGAAATCATCTTGTTGAATTTGAAAACTGTTGAAGATTCTTATCAGGAAGCCTCAAGGGTAGAAGAAAAACTATTAAGAAAACATAACCAAAAGAGTAGAGGGAGTAATGCAACAAGATGGAGAGGATTTCCAACCAAATGAGGTAGGACTCCTAAAGATGAGGAAGAAGGTTCCCGTAGCCAAGTAACCCAAATAGGAGGATTCAGAGGAGGTAGAGGAATAGGCTGAAATAGAGAAGTAAAATGCTATAAATGTGGACAAATTAGACACCTGTCATGGGAATTCCCAAGGAATAAACCTAAATATCAGAGGAATGCAAACATTTCTGAGGCTCATGAGGAGTCCAGTGAAGAAGCAAAGGTGAATAATCCTCCCGAGGAATGGGAATATTTTATTCTAAAGAGATTTTTAGTAAAGATAGAAAATAAAGTGCATGAACCATCCCAGATAAAGAGTCTATTCAGGACTAAATCCAAGTCACAAGGGAAGTGTTGTAAGATGGTTATTAATAGTGGTGGTACAAATAATTTGGTCTCCACTGATATGGTAGAGAAATTGGGATTGAAGAGGATGAAACATCCAACTCCTTATAAAGTGTGCTAGTTGCAAAAAGGACATCAACTCTTGGTTAATGAGCTGTGCAATGTGGAGTTTCAAATTGGTACCTATAAAGATGTGGTATTATGTGATATAATTCCTATGGATGTATTCCATATACTCTTAGGGAGGCCATGGAAATATGATATAAAATCTATTCAAGATGGAGGAAAGAACACTTATTCTATGGAAAAGGATTGAAAAAGACATACATTTTCACCATTGGAGGATGAAGCAGTTCCAAAAGGTTCAGGGTCGAATGTTTTGCTGATGATTGGGAAAGAACTATTATAAGAGGTCAAGAAGGTGGATGAGCTACATTTTTCTCTTGTTGGAAAACCAAAGGTAATATTAACTTCTACAAATTTAGATGATTTTCCTACTGAAGTTAGTGTCTTGATTGATGAATATGTTGATATTCTTGTGGATGATGTACCAAATGTTTTACCTTATATAAGAAGTATTAGTCATCACATTGACTTAATTCCTAGTGCATGTTTACCTAATAAGGAAGCCTAAAGACTAATTCCTCAAGAGAATGAAGAGATCAAACAATAGGTACATGAGATGTTAGTTAAAAGTTTGGTGAAATAAAGTTTGAGTCCTTATGCAGTACCCACTATGCTTATCCCAAAGAAGGATGGTGGATGGTGAATGTGCATTGACTCCAGAACAATTAATAAGATCACTATCAAGTACATATTTCCTTTACCCCACATTGATGATTTTATGAATTGTTTGAGTGGTTCAAATTATTTTTTCAAAGATAGATTTGAAAAGTGGTTATCATGAAATAAGAATAAGACAAGGGAATGAATGGAAGACTGCATTCAAGACTAGTAATGGACTGTATGAATGGTTAGAAATTCCATTTGGGCTTACTAATGCACCTAGTACTTTTATGAGAATGATGAAAGAGGTATTGAAAGAATACACTAGAAATTTTGTGATAGTGTATCTGGATGATATTCCTATTTCCTGTTAGAATAAAGAAGAACATTTAAAAAATCTCAAATCGGTGCTGGACACCTTGCAAAAGGAGAAGATGATGATAAATCTGAAAAAGTGTAGTTTCCTGAAGAAAGAGTTGATTTATTTGGGATTCATGGTTTCAGAAGAAGGGTTGAATATGGATCCAGATAAGGTGCAAGCAATTTTAAGTTGGAAAATTCCAAGAAGTGCATATGAGGTAAGGATTTTTCATGGACTCGCAGGATTTTATAGAAAATTCATTAAGAATTTTAGTCAAATTTGTGCACCTATAATAGACACCTTTAGGGGAAGTAGACAACCTTTCAATTGGACAAAAGCAGCTGACAGAAATTTCAAATTGTTGAAGAAGAAGATCACTAATAAGCTTATTCTAGCTTTGCCAAGTTTTGATAAGGTTTTACAAGTAGAGACAGATGCTAGTGGGACATCAAGAGGGGTTGTTCTGAGTCAAGAACAGAGACCAGTGGCATACTTCAACAAGAATTTAAATGAGGAAAAACAAAAGTATTCCTCTTATGACAAGGAGTTATATGTTGTTGTACCAGCTCTCAAGAAATGGAGACATTACTTTATTCCCAAAGAGTTTGTGTTATATTCTGATAATCATGCTTTGTAGTTATAAATAGTCAACCTAACTTGAATTAGAAATATGATAAGTGGGTGGAATTTTTGCAGAACTTTACCAACGGTGATCAAGAATACAAATGGAAAATCTAATAAAGTTGTTGATGCTTTAAGCAGAGTAAGTTTGATCTTGCAAGAAATTAAGGCCAGTTCTTTGGGATTTGAAAGTTTAATTAATATGTATAAAGAAGATGTGGATTTCAAAGATATATATGCAGCCTGTGAGAATTCAGTTTCCCATAATAGAAACCAATGGTTGGAATACATGTTACAATAAGGATTGTTGTTCACAAATAGTAAGTTATGTATTCAAAAATTCTCTATGAGAGAAAATTTGATACAAGAGAAACATAGTGGAGGTTTCTCATGACATTTTGGATAGGATAACAAATTTGCTCATGTGAGTAATTTTGATTTTTGGACAGCAATGTAGCATGATGTAAAGAAGTTTGTTGAAAATGTAGTATATGTTAACATGCCAAAGGGAGAAGACAAAATACTAGACTATATCAACCCCTACCTATTCAAACTAGGCCTTGGGATTCCAGCAGTATGAATTTTTTTTCTAGGATTTCCTAGAACACAGAGGGGAAATGATTCTATTTATGTAGTAGTGGATAGGTTTTCAAAAATGGATCATTTTATTGCTTGTAATAAAACCAATGATGCAACAAACATTGCTAATTTATTCTTTTCAGAAATTGTAAAGTTCCATGGTTTACCTTTAAGCATTGTGTCTGACAGGGATACTAAATTTGTTGGTAATTTTTGGAGAACTTTATGGAAGAAGTTGGGAACCAATATTATTTTTAGTTCCGCTTATCATCCTTAGACTTATGGTGATACTGAAGTGGTGAAAAGAAGCTTGGGAAATATACTGAGAAGTCTTGTTTATGAAAATATGAAACAATGGGATTTAGCTCTTGCTCAAGCCAAATTTGCTTACAATGATTCACCTAATAGAAGTATAGGTATGAGTCCTTTTCAGATTGTATATGGGATGCATCCTAGGGTATTATATGAACTTAGAAATTTTGGAGGACAATATAAAAGAAGTGCAAATGGTGAATATTTTTCATCTAGCATGCATGAGCTACAAGAAAACATTAAGAAGAAACTGCAAGAAAGTGCTGGAAAATACAAACAGAGAGCGTATATGAAAAGAAAGGAAGTTAATTTTCAGGCTGGAGATTTAGTAATGGCCTATATTAGGAAAGAGATAAGGGAACCTACAATAAATTGAAGCTCAACAAGATTAGACCTTGTAAAATTTTGAGGAAGTTCTATGCAAATGCACATGAAATAGAACTTCCTTGGAATCTTCAAATCTCTCCAATTTTTAATGTTTCAAATATATATCCTTTTAAAGATTCAAGTGTTCTGCTAGAAGAAATGATTTCAGGAGAAGATGGTCCATTTATAGATTGGAAAGGAAATTTACATCAGAAAGAACAACCACAAATTGAAGGTATCCTTGACAAAAGGGTTTCAAAGAATACCAGGGACAAAGAATATTTTCAGTATTTGGTCAAGTGGAAAGATAATCCATCTGAAGATGCAGCATGGATGACAACAATAGATATTTCCAAGTATAATGTGAACCATGAAGAGTTACTGAATAATTATTTTCTTCCCCTGGAGTATAATGCAGGAGAATCTAGTCAAAATTCTCTATTTGTTGAATAAGCATTCAATACAATTTTCTCCTTCCATGTAAATTTTCTAGAAGTTAGGGTTAGTTGTCATTTTTTGTAATCTATTCCATATATGGGTATGGTTTGAACGTAATAATGACAATTTTCCACAAATTCCCTTGAATCTTGTAAGAGGTTTCTCAAGGATAGGTTAGTTACAAATTTTCTTTCTTAGAAGTTCAGATCCTCCTCTTACGGATCTCACAGGTTTGGTAGGATTCTATTTAAGAATAAAATGTAATAATAAGAGATGGGATGAAGGTGAATATGAATGGAATAGGAATAGAGATAGAAGTGTGGAAGTGTGAGAGATCAAGAGATAGAGTGTATGTAACAGTTATTAACGAAATGAAGAACAGATTCTTAATACTCTGCATAATTGTCACTATCTGATGCCTTCTTTTCAATTACCAGACATATGCTTATTTCTTTATGTGGATGAATATTTAGTAATGTATAAATGATTCCAAAGGCAAAGATGTGTGTAATTTTGTAGAATATTGATCGCTCATGAATCAATTCGATTGTCACAGTCTGAATTGAAGTCTCCAAATTTCAACAGATCAACGGTTGTGGATGAATTCCGCAAGAGAAAAGTGACGATCCACAAAGTTAAGGTGAGATATGCATATAATCTCAAATTGACGGTTAGGAAGGGGTCCGCAAGAAATTGACAGATCAGAAGAATTGTAGAAAAGGAAGTTACAGGAAGAAATTTGTGGAAGCCCATCTTGGAAAAGTGGGAAGGTGTATCCACAATCCGAAATCACCAATCTGAGTGCAAAAAGGATCATTGCGCCCACATAGTTGCAGAAGTCCATTTTTGAATTTGGGAATTGCATACCCACATTCAGAAATCCGCAACTATACGGAGCTTGTAGAAGACTCAATTGAGGAAATTTAGTTGCAAAACCAATCTTGTGGAGAACTCAATTGCGAAAATTGAGTTACGGAAATTGAGTTGCGGAAAGTTGATTGTGGGAGTAGAATTGTGGAATCCTGCTTGCGAACAGAAATTTTGATTAGCATTTCATCAAGAAAAAGAAGACTTTAGGTCTATTATCTTTCACCTGCCATCACTATTCCTATGTTATGAAAATTGAAATAAACTTCTAATTGTTGTAAAAAATGATTCAATTTTGACATTGACATCAATGTTAATTTGCTAGGCTTTGATGTTCACTTTCACTTCCACTTCAAACAAATATTAAAAATAAGTGATGGCACTGAAAGTTGATCTCTCTTTCTCTATATCTTTTTTCGAACTCCATTTTTTGGTCTTTCGTTATCTCCATATTTCCTATTTGAGTGAGATAATGAGTTAGAGCTACAAAATCACTTGAAAGGTCCAAACTTGTTCTCTACATATGCCATGAAGATGGGTATGTTGTGTGAGATGCCAACAAATTCTTCTTTTAGCTTTGAAAATATCTTCTCTAACTAATAGCATGGATTGTTACTATCCTCATCCACCATGGATAGGGTTTTAATATTTATTTCATACATCAATTTATAGATCCCACAACTTCCCACAAAAACCGCAAAGAAATATATTATGATACAATATGATTAATAAAAAATTTGTGGATATTTTACTCATATAGTTTGTCAAAATATATCTTAAAATATTTTACAATATCTTACTATCCAATATTTTACTTTAGATTTACTATATTTTAATATTACTAACTTAGTGCACAAAAGGATACAATAAACTAAAACTAAAATGAAAAAAGCTTTAGGAAATAACACACGATCCCAAAATGGACATAATATGTAGTATGGAAAAAATCAATATGGGACAAACCCAAGTAATGCGCATTGTTGAAAAAACAAAATACAAAGAAAATATGCTCATAATATAGTTTTCATGGACACTATGTCCTATATAATTGCTACAATATCTTATACTCCCTCTATTCTACTTCGATATCTCACATCTAAATACTCTAAAAAATATAATCATAAGGGGACCGCTTCCAATCCTAATTTCCCTACATTTAAAATGCTATCAACTTCATAATCATCTAGGGGAAGGGTTAGGGTTCTTGCATGCATCAACTCTTAATTAGGGTTAGGGTTATGGACCCTCTTAATATTCTTGGAATTCCATACATGACTAGCTCCACTTGTGTGAGTAATTAAAGTTGATGTGGAATCAAACAGTTTAGAGGTATAACATTCTCATATGAAATCATATTAAGGTTATCTTTATATTGTTGGAAGTGTAGAAAAAGGACGATTTAAGCCCTTGAATTAGCTCTACTAATTTTAAAATAGAATAACTTTTTAAATAAATTTAGGGTATTCCTATTGTTTAATAACTACTATAATTATCTCGTTAATATGAAGACTCACCAAAACAAAGAATTCCTAAAATGATCCCTATAAACTGTCACAGTCCTATAACTTCCTTTTTTTCTTTTTTTCTATTATCTGATTATGTTTTCGTAACATGTACAATTTGGTCGCAACATGAAATACATTGTCATCATGAGTAATATGTGTGTGAAGTAAATTATATTGATTCTTACACTAGATGGATAGGTTGGGCCTCATGTGGAGTTTGCATACGGGTGATGGAGACCCTAAAGCCACTCAATAAGGTGATGTTTTTACTACTTTTATGCTTACTTTATAATTGGGTTTTTCTAGTAACCTAAGCCTAAAAATATATGGCTTAGTCCTAGCAACTATGTTTTAGTTCTAGCAACTATATCCTAGTTATAACATACCTTCCACTATGGGGTGGCAAAGGTAACAAAATTTATAATAAAGGATTAAAGTAATAAGGACTTAGTGCAAGCTTTGGTTTAAAGGTTTGTAATGAAATGTTTTGGTTAATGAAATGCTTTAGGGACTATGGTGATAACACCGTAGTCATGATCCCAACCTTGACCTTGGAAAATAATTTGTTGCTGTTATAACATGGTTTATGCCATAACCTTTGATGGGAGCTACAATATTTTCCAACACATACATTAAGGTTTTGGGTTACAAGACATTAAATTCACCCTAGCTATGAGTTAACATCACAACTAGGCGTATTGATGGAAATATTTAATACATATGATGGGAACCGAGAGGAATATCAACCCTACATTTGGAATGGTCTCCAATGAGGGATTTAAAAAGGGTTTAATGCAGTGTTTACATGTTTGAAGGTTCATTTTCACATTTTTTGGGGTCTCTAATTGGTTGATGGGAGCGTGCTCAACCATTCATGGCTACGCTGTGCATTTTTTCCCAATCCTTTCTACAGTCAATTAATAACATTTCTTTTCTTGTTTTTGAGGTATATTTGAAGGTTTTATCATTATTATGGCTTCCATGATGGTCTGGTCCTTTCGGGTTCATTGTTGTGAGGAAGAAAGCAGATCCTTCATTGAGCTTACCAATGCTTTAACTAGGTAATCAATACTTCTCAGTTTGGTTTTTTTCTCAGTTTAAAATTTGTTTTAGATTAATGGCATTTGCAATCTCTAACTGGTGTTTCTCCTTCATTATGTAGGCATGGAAAAATAAGGGCGTCTAGGAGGAGTCTACCCCTGACCCTATCTGCAATAATTTTCGGGTAAGATTTTAAACTGAAGGTTTTCATGACTGTGCAATTCGATTCCTAAGAAAATCCATAACTTATTATTTTAAATGTGCAAGTGGAGTTCAGGTAGCTATGGTAGCTTCCAACGAAACCCATCTTACTGCCCATGCATCTCTGGTAAGGTAAGAGTGTTTTTACCCTGTCACGTTTTTCCCTTATGTAACATTGGTCGTATACATATTTCAGGATATATATATGGTTTTAACTGCATAACGTGTGAAATGCAAGTTGGGATTTGGTTGACGTGAGTGGTGACAGGGTCACCTCCTCTCTGGCCTGTTACTTCTTTACCAAAGGTGAGGAATAAATAACCCTACTCTGTTTAACTTATCAAAAACTATCTTTACTTAGCAAGCAATATGACATTTATTAGATTGTTTGATGTGCATGTAAACCTCAGTGTGGTTGTGCTCGGTTTGCATCAATGGTCCTCCAACAACCAAGTGGTAAGGTTTAATTTAATAGATAAGTTGCAATGGTTCTCCACTAGTTCATGGAACGCATAGGAATAGGGATTTCACCACTACTACAAAGATAAGTTTGAAAATGTGTTATTAATCCCTTATGGGTCTTCATCCTACAGAAATGGCTTCACAAGGCTCTCTTTTGTTTGCGTTTTTATATTATCCACTTAGATGTATATGTTGTTGATTTATTAAAAATGATGGATGCCATTTTAATGGCTTTACAACCACCTATTGTTTATCAATTGGAATTTGATGAAATTTGGATGGTTATTATGTTTTGTGATTCGATTGTGTTGTAAAATATTTTAGATAGATATGCGTGTAACGGGGTTTGGATACCCATGATTAAATATTGTGTGTTCAAATTTAATGATTGTATTAAATTTATTCTTTAGCTTAGCTAGATCTGATTGTTGTATTTATGATATGGATTTGTGAGCTGTTATATAATGATTTGTCTATAATGAGTCTAAACTCAATTTAGTTTACAATGGGTGTGGTTACCCATCCGACATCAGTCATGTAGATGTTTTTTATTTAACTTAGTATTCAGATATGTGCTGGAAGTCATTGTGTTATTTGTATAATATTTACTATTGCGACCATAGCCAATCTCAATCTGTGATCTAGAGGTTTTGGTTTGAATGAAAAATCCTTTCACCTCTACTCCATATACTTAGGATATTTTAATTGATTTTAAATATTTGTTATGAAATCAAATCCTCTCGGCTCTACTCTGTAGACCTTATAGAATTCTATGTGTCAGTCTACAACCTTTAACTTTTACTATTTATGTATTTCAAATTTCTCACTAGGTTATTTGATTTGTGGTTTAATTTATAGTTCCTTTAGGGATATTTTTGTTTAACTATATTAATGGAATCTAGCCATAACCATAGGAAATCTAGAAACACAATTTTTAAATAGGAAAATAATTTATAAGGTTACTATAGTTTAATTAAAGTTCAACGAAAAATGTAATTTAAAATATTTAATCAAATCTATAAAATACCTTCGTTTAGACTCATGAATAGGATAACATTAGATTCTCTCTAATTCAGGTATGGAATCCCAAACAGAGATTAGAATACACTAAGATCATAAATTGTAATATCCTTTATACTGATATTTTCTATTTCTATGCAAAGTTACTAAAATAACCGGGCATGCAAACTACCATGCAAAAATTCCCTATTTTATAGCTGAAATTAGGGTTAGCCTTTTGCAGGATAGAATGTAACACTTACTACTGATAAGCTAGTTGAAATGCTCCTGAAAGAATATGCATGCATCAAGAGTCGATTTGGAGATGACCTGGTACCTTCTGCCTCTGGTGATACCCTAGCAGCACGAACCCAAAATCAGCTAAGGGTGACGTTTTCAGTGAAGGAGGTTTCCGTTGAAGCTGAGAATTTGCAGGAGTGGTAGTATTCCCATGCCAGAGAGGATGCCTGACACATGCAGAAGTTCTAAGGTCTCTAGGCAGGCTAGCGAATTGATCTGGAGGTTTAGCTGCTCACACCCCCCTTGATCCCGAAATTGCTGATAACTGCTCTGGATGAGCAAGACCGGATATGATAATCACCAAGTACTGGAGTATGATACTGATGATGAGAATGGTGCATGGGTTCTGAAGGTAAACTGATATTTGAAGACCCAGTGAATGATTTGGGTTTTTCTAGCTAAAAACCCCCTTTCGGCTGCACACGTGCCCCTTGGATGAGACTAGGGAAGATATCTCACTATCGAAACCGCGTTAGTTGAAGACTCTGTCTCCAACCCCAACTGCTGTGGCCACACGCTGTGATGCTACTCAAGAGCTCCAAAATCAATAATCATCAAAAGTGAAGTCTCCATTCACTTTATCTTTCTTTTATAACTTTCAACTGTGAAACCCCTAACTTTGACCTAATTAGGTCACTTTAACTTCTAATTTGTAGTTGACTTGCATGCATGTGCATGGAGACTTAAATAGGTGCACGCATCATTAAATAATTCTTAGATGTCATGTATGTCGGTGGCATTTGGATCCGATGGCCCTCTTTGACCTAATGGTGATAACATATTGATTCCCTAGATTTTCTGTAGATGGCGTCAGTCTTCAGTTGATTCCCTAACTGTTAATACCCGCTCAAACCTATGGGAATCAAATAGGTTAATGGGTGTTCTCAGGGTGGTTTAGTTGGAAGGGGACATTACAGTCCTCCCCTCTCAAAATTGCTTTTCCTCAAGCAATATCTGACCAATATACCAAGTCATTTGTCCCTATCTCTTCTTGTCCATTTTAATCAACCAGTTTATTCCATTGTTGGGTGGCCCTTATTTTCCTTTGAATTGGTGTTTCCTTTCACCCCTGCTCTTTATTCCCTCCTTGTATCATCTGGGATACTGGTGAGGATCGAACATGCTAGTTTTGGCTCCTTGTCCAAATCCCCTTAGACTCATCCTACCTTTGTCTGGAGGTCTACCCAGAAATCCCTTCACACACCATTGTTCCTTCCTTGACTTCTTATGTGTTGGAGCTAGCCATTTCCTTGTGCGAGTCTTTTCCTCATTCCTGAATATGGTGGTTATCCCCTTTGTTGTGGCTAACCCTAAAGATTCATTGGTCATTCCCCTTAGGACTACCCTATTCCCATATGGTGCCAGAAACTCCATCTCTAATGTTTGGTCGTTGGTTGAGTATTTCCCAATTGAGTATATCCCTTGTACTCCCAAAACAATGCTCATGTCTAAAACATCTACCACATAAAAGTTGTCCACCAATCTATAATTCCCAAGCTGTACCTGTAACTGAGGTATCCTGTGTGTGCATTTCATCCTGTGATTTCCATCCAAGACAATGGTAAATCCCTCAAAGTCCTTAGTGGGAAATATTTTCCTCTCTACCCAAAAGGCATCTATAAAGTTGTGGGTGGCCCCACCATCAATCAAAACAATGGCGTGCTATCCCTGGATACTTCCCCTGATCCTGATAGTATGGAAGGTAGGGACTCCTATGAGGGTATAAATAGTGTCTCTCTATGGCAATTGTTCGAATTATGTACTGTGTAGTTCTCCATTCGATTTCTACTCTGAATCGTCTTCCTCACTGCTATCTAGAAGTACCTCAATGAGGTGTACTTTTTTGTTACCAATACATCTGTCGCCTGGTACCCAAGGTTCTTCGCAGGAGAAACATAATTTCTTCCTTTTCAAGTCTCGTTGTGTGTCCTCATTCAACTATTCCCTCTATGGGATTATCCTTTCCCTATTTTCTGGAAAAGGGGTAGGTGTTTCCTTGTTTTCCAGGAGACCGATAGTTTTTTGTGGCTTCTTGTTCTTTGGTACAGAATCTTGTAGGTCCAGAGTCCTACTGATAGCATCTTGTGGATTAATTGGCTTGTAGACCTTCACCCATCCACAGAGTGGCTTGGATAGTTCCTCGGTAAATAGCATAATCAACCGACTCTCGAATATGTCAGATACCATAATTGAAATTCTCTGGAATTCGGATATAAATGTCTCGGCACTGCCTGTCTGCTTGAGCTGTGCAAGATCCTTCAAATGAATCTATGGGTCCTTCTTATCAAAGTGCTCCATGAGCCTTTGAGTGAAGTAACTATAGGAAGTAGTAGTGTTGTGACCCAATGTCACCAGTCTGTGTTACCACCACTCATGTGCTTCCCCGTCTAAATTTAAAGTATCCAACTTGATTGCATCTATCTCTGCCATGGGATTAAGTTGGAAGTAGGTGTCTAAATTCTGTACACAAATCCTAGTTGAACAACTGGATGTACCATCAAAGTTGGGGATAGCCAGTCTCCCCAATGTATGTTGCAACTCAAAATTCTGATTGAGTGCTCTATTGAACCCTCTTGGCCTGTTCCTGCTTTTCATGTTGCAAAAATATGAGAAAGTCATGGCTGAATGAAATTCATCTCCTAAGTCCCTATATTCCTGTAAGTCTCAAAGGGTTCACTAGGCTCTACCTGCATGATTGGACTTCCTACTGCATCTGCCAAGAAGTGAGGCATAGTAGTCCTGTTGGAAGGTCTAGTATATATGTGGGGTGTATTATGCATATTGGTGTATGAAACCTTCCCACTGCTACTTGTAGACCCTCTGTCTACCGGTGAAGGAGGTGTACTATTGTTACTTGGTTCTAGTTTCACTGATAATTTGTTGATTGCATTAAGTACATCCTTTTTCCCTTTGTCTAAGTCTTGTAATGCAGATACTAGGTTGTGAAACTCCATCCTATCCTCATCTTCTCTTGTTCATTTTCCCCTGTCAGAGTGTATACCTGCTGGGTTCATGTCTGAGTTGGTATCTTCTAGTTGGATATCCTTGAATTCCTCTGTGTACCTACTCCTTATTTTCCTATAGGTTACAAAAGTGTCATCTTCTGTATTCATCTACTTCTTATTTCTTAAGCCCACAACTATCCAAGAAGATAGCTCTGATACCACTGTAATATTCCTTATACTGATATTTTATATTTCTATGCAAAGTTACTGAAATAATTAGGCATGCAAACTGTCATGCAAAAAATCCCTATTTTATAGCTGAAATTAGCGTTAGGGTTTGCACGATAAAATGTAACACTTACCACTG
This sequence comes from Pseudotsuga menziesii, assembly GCA_001517045.1. NCBI lineage: Eukaryota > Viridiplantae > Streptophyta > Pinopsida > Pinales > Pinaceae > Pseudotsuga > Pseudotsuga menziesii. The sequence continues at coordinate 15,926 of LPNX010891381.1, read as the reverse complement.
ATAAGATGGTTGAAATGCTCCTGAGAGAATATGCATGCATCAAGAGCCGATTTGGAGATGACCTGGTACCTTCTGCCTCTGGTGCTACCCCAGCAGCATGAACCCAAAATCAGCTAAGGGTGACATTTTCATTGAAGGAGGTGTCCGTTGAAGCTGAGAATTTGTACGAGCGGTACTCTTCCCGTACTAGAGAGGATTCCTGACACATGCAGAATTTCTGAGGTCTCTAGGAAGGATAGAGAATTGATCTAGAGGTTTAGTTTCTCACGGCCCCCCTAATACTGAAATTGCTGATAATTGCTCCGGATGAGCAAGACCGGATCATATATTCATCGGGTACTGGAGTATGATACCGATGATGAGAATGGTTCCTGGGTTCTGAAGGTAAAATGATATTTGAAGACCTAGCGAATGATTTCAGGTTTTCAAGCTAAAAACCCCCTTACAGTTGCACACGTGCCCCCTGGATGAGACTAGGGCAGATATCTCACTACCGAAACCCTGTTAGTTGGAGACGTCGTCTCCAACCCCAACTACTGTGGCTGTACGCTGTGCTGCTACTCAAGAGCTCCAAAATCAATAATCATCAAAATTGAAGTCTCCATTCACTTTATCTTTCTTTTATAACTTTCAACTGTGAAAACCCTAACTTTGACCTAATTAAGTCACTTTAACTTCTAATTTGCAGTTGACTTGCATGCATGCACATGGAGACTTAAATGGGTGCATGCATCATTAAATAATGCTTAGATGTCATGCATGTCAGTGGCCTTTGGCTTCAGTGGCCCTCTTTGACCTAATGGTGATAACATATTGATGCCCTAGATTTTCTGTAGATGGCATCAGTCTTCAGTTGATTCCCTAACTGTCAGTACCCGCTCGAACCTATGGGAATCAGATAGGTTAACGGGTGTTCTCAGGGTGGTTTAGTTGGAAGGGGAAATTACATAAATCTATGATTTCTTTTCCAATTAAGATAGTTTACATTAAATCATAACATGAAATATGAAAGAAAACAGGAACATATGCACAGTATCATTTACTATAAAAATGTAATTACGATTCATATTTATGCTCAAATTTTATTAAACAATAGGGCGCTTGCACAAAGTTGGTTCCACTTTTCAGTGCCACTTAAGAAATCAGAAACACACTTCTAAAGTGTAAATCAAGGATGCATATGCATTGTTGATGGTACGTTTGGAATAACCCAAGCCCAAACACAAGGCTAACATTCGTAAGGAAGTATCGCATAAGCAATATATCTCATATGCATTTTTGTAAAAGTTAAATATCGCATATGTGATATATATCACAAGTGCGATATTGAAAACTAAAAAAAAACAAAACAGAGTCTGCGGGCCTCAAATATCATTTGCACAGTGAAGCATCTGGAGAGCGATAAACCGCGTTGGTGAAAAAACACAGAGACGATTTATGTTTCACCTTTAGGAGGTCGATTTGGAGGTTGAGTTCGAGGTGGATTGGCTCCAATGGCACGTAAATTCTCTTATCCATTTCAATTAGTTTTCAATTCTTTATTGTTTTTCTTAATTTCATAGTTTTTATAATCATTTAAAACAAATTTAATAAAAAAAATTGAATGAAATCAAAGAATGATTAAGTAAAACAACTTGTATTTTTTTGTTTAAATCTTAATAGATAACATAAATTAGCAAGATAATGTGTAAAATGAACCCTCTAATAACCCAGAACTTAACCCAAACATGAACACAAACATGAAACCAAACCCAAACCCAAACCCAAAGGGGGAACAAGATCGAAACTCATAGATTCTTGTGTGTTTGGCGTCATTGAGGCACCTTAGCTCATCTATTATATGGGGGGATCATTTGAGGCAACATTTAGCCGATGCATTGGACACAATAAAAAACACAATTGCCAATGCCCAAGGAGATCTGTACAACATTAGCTTGTACAGAGAATCCAAGAGGCAATACTGCTTCGATGGATTGAGTTATAAAGAAATCAAAGACCTAAAGATTACAAAAGACCAATTATTTTCATTATTCTGGGACCCTAGCACCGGATTGGTTCCACCCACCATTTGAGCATACATTTCCATAGAATGGTGCGTTGAACCAAATATAAAGGCCAATTGGATGGATCATTGGTATATGGTCTTCGATGAAGACCCTCATGAGAATAGAGACATCCCATTTTGTTTCCTTAGTAAGTTGTATGCAGAATTCATCCTAGGGAAACATGTTAACTATTTCGATATCTTAGGCTTCCAGGGTGTTGGTCATGGGATGCCCCAAGATAGGTAAGGGTCTAGGATGGATCCTAACCATGTGCCACGCCCTCCACGCACACCAAAACCCCCTCGGCTATATCCTCCTATGGGTCCTGTGATTGAGGATACACAGGAGGGATTATTTGACTTAGCAGATACATTGCTTTAGCATGGGACTGATGTACAAGGAAATGTATACCAAGGGGTTGGCACTTCTAAGGTCGTCCCATCTACAGATTACACAGGAGATGCAGAGCATTGAGAGCATCGTGTTACTCCACACCCTTGCACATCATGTGGAGGCATATGCTATGGCCCTACTTCAAACTTTTGAGACAATGGATTACTTCGATTTGTAAGTAAAACTCATTATTTTCATATTATATTTTGTTTCATATCACAATTTTCAATTGTTTCGCAATTTATTTCTATTTAATTATCTACAAATTATGTGAACAAATATATAGCTGGTGTCCCATGGCACACCAGAGTCGCATAGTCCATCGATCAATGTTGAGAACATTGATGCGGCTGTCAATATTGCATATGGGTTTGGTTCTTCACCATTAGGGGTAAGAACTATACTTGTTAATTTGTCAACTTTATTTACATATTTATAGTAGAGATTGTAACATTCAATACATCATAATTTTGATACAACATGTTTTATGCAGAGTAATCAAGATGAGTACATTGAATCTCAGCCTAGTCCCTCTCATGCAGATGTAGATTCCCAAACACAGGTATTATTTTAAATATGCTTTTAATTATGTTTCACTTTCTTTGGAAAAATCATTTTTCGTCCATCATGTATATGTCTCGTTTTCTTTGTATTATCTGACATTGACATATGTTATGTTATGCAGGAAACCATTAAGCCATTGGTTCTTGAAGAGCACCAACACGAGGTTGTTGCCGACCCACCTCTTCCCCCCCCACCAGGTACATGTATGTTTCACTTTCTTTGAAAACATCATTTTTCATCCATGTAGTATATATCTCTAAGATTCTTTTTATTATCTGAATTTGACATATGTTATTTTATGCAGGCTTCTATTGAGGTAGCGGTGCTTGAAGAGCACTAGATTGATGACCCACCCATCATGAGTGAGCAGGTACGTTTATGTATTTCTTTCTTTTAATTGTGATTTTAATGATTCAACATGTACTTTTTTAATTTTTTGAAATTGTCTAATTGTATCTTTATCCTTTTGTACGTAGGAACGTGATTTTGATGAATATGTCCAAAAAATGAGCTTATTCACTAGTACAAGTAGAATTCCTTTTCTCTCGTTTCTAGTTAATCAATCCACTGGTTACACACCTCCTCTGACAAGGCAGCAAGTAAGTTTATGTATCACTTTCTTTGTACATTTATGTATGGCTTTCCCTGATTTGGTGCTTTCTCTTTGTACATTTTTGTAGGTTTATGTATCGCTTTGACATATGTTACTTTATGCAGGAATCTATTGAGACAGTGGTGCTTGAAGAGCACCAAAGTGAGGTTGTTTTCAACCCACATCTTCCCCCCATCCACGTACATGTATGTTTCACTTTATTTGGAAACATCATTTTATGTCCATGTAGTATATATGTCTCTAATTCACTATTTTATCTGAAATTGACATATATGTTACTTTATGCAGGCTTCTAGTGAGGCACTGATGCGTGAAGAGCACCAAATCAGTGACCCACCTTTGACGAGCTAGCAGGTACATTTATGTATCGCTTTCTTTGTATGTTTGTGTATCGCTTTCTCTAATTTGGTGCTTGAAGAGACCCAAATCGGTGACCCGCCTCTTCCCCCCCAATGTACATGTATATTTGTTGACATTGGCATATATATTTTTTTATGCAGCTTTATAGTGAGCAAGTGGTTCTTGAAGAGCACCCAATCAAGGTCGTTGTTAGTGAGGCAACATGACCCACGATTACTTACTCACGTACAGTAAGTAAAAATGTTATTTTGGTTTTGGAATTTGAACAAATGTACATAGAATTTTTAAAGGTTGGTAAACTAACTTACAAAATTTGGTTTTTCTGCAGTCTCCACTAATGCGACCTATCCCTCTTGTTCAGCGATGGGGATCACCAGTGAGAAGTCGAAAAAGAAAGCTAGACTTCTCTGAAGACATTGGCAGTGGCAACGAAAGGGGGGATAACTAGAATAAATGTATATGGGGGGTACATAGATGTAACATTTTGTTCATATACACATAGATGTACTATTTGATCCACTATTTTGTATTATGGCCATGTGGCATGCCAATTTTTGTAACATTATTTCTATACATATATAATATAAAGCAAGGTTTAAATTTATACATATATGGCTGACTTGATATTGGAACATGATATGGTTGAATTGATCTTGGAACATGATATGTGTGGTTCACCATACACTAACAATCATAACACTAATTCATGCATGGATGGTAATATATACCATATCATACCCTACAATACCCTATGATACTAACATCATACCATTCTAACATACAATAACATACCCTACAATACCCTATGATACTAACATCATACCATACTAACATACCATACCATTGTAATATACCATACACTAACATCATAACACTAATTCATGCATGCATGTGTAATATACCATATCATACCCTACAATACCCTATGCTACTAACATCATACCATACTAACATACAATAACATACCCTAGAATACCCTATGACACTAACATCATACCATACTAACATACAATAACATACCATAACATAACATACTAACATCATACCATACTAACATACAATAACATACCATAACATAACATACTAACATCATACCATACTAACATACCATACCATTGTAATATACCATACACTAACATCATAACACTAAGTCATGCATGCATGTGTAATACATACCACATCATACCCTACAATACCCTATGATACTAACATCATACCATACTAACATACATCATACCCTACAAACCCTAGTTGGTTTTCAATATGTAAATACATCCATGTGTTTCTAGTTCCATCTCATAACTTGTAAAGAGGTCACTAAACCATAGTTCCATGTCATAACTTGTCAACCCTAGTGATAGCATGCAAATTGGTGTTCATGAAACCCTAGTTGGCTTCCAATTTGTACATGTCCATGTGTTTCTAGTTCCCTCTCTTAACTTGTAAATTGCTCACTATAGCCTAGTTCCATCTCATTATTTGTCAACCCTAGTGATAGCATGCAAATTGGTGTTCATGAAATCCTAGTTGGTTTCTGATTTGTACATGTCCATGTGTTTCTAGTTCCCTCTCTTAACTTGTAAATTGCTCACTAAAACCTAGTTCCATCCCATTATTTGTCAACCCTAGTGATAGCATGCAAATTGGTGTTCATGAAAGCCTAGTTGGTTTCCAATTTGTACATGTCCGTGTGTTTCTAGTTCCCTCTCTTAACTTGAAAACTGCTCACGAAACCCTAGTTCCATTTCATACCTTGTCAAACCTAGTTGGAGCATGCAAATTGGTGTTCATGAAAGCCTAGTTTGTGCATGCAAGCATTCGTGATCATGTGTTTCTAGTTCCCTCTCTTAACTTGTAAATTGCTCACTAAACCCTAGTTCCATGTCATACCTTATCAACCCTAGTGATAGCATGAAAATTGGTGTTCATGAAAGCCAAGTTGGTTTACGATTTGTACATGGCCATGTGTTTCTAGTTCCCTCTCTTAACTTGTAAATTGCTCACTAAACCCTAGTTTCATCTCATACCTTTTCAACCCTAGTTGGTGCATGCAAATTGGTGTTCATGAAAGCCTAGTTGGTGCATGCAAGTATTGGTAATCATGTGTTTCTAGTTCCCTCTCTTAACTTGTAAATTGCTCACTAAACCCTAGTTCCATATCATACCTTGCCAACCCTAGTGATAGCATGCAAATTGGTGTTCATGAAAGCCTAGTTGGTTTCCGATTTGTACATGGACATGCGTTTCTAGTTCCCTCTCTTAACTTGTAAATTGCTCAATAAACCCTATTTTCCTCTCATACCTTGTCAACCCTAGTTGGTGCATGCAAATTGGTGTTCATGAAAGCCTAGTTGGTGCATGCAAGTATTGGTGATCATGTGTTTCTAGTTCCCTCTCTTAACTTGTAAATTGCTCACTAAACCCTAGTTCCATCTCATACCTTGCCAAACCTGGTGATAGCATGCAAATTTGTGTTCATGAAACCCTAGTTGGTTTCCGATTTGTACATGGCCATGTGTTTCTATTTCCCTATCTTAACCTGTAAATTGCTCACCAAACCCTAGTTCCATCTCAGTATTTGTCAACCCTAGTGATAGCATGCAAATTGGTGTTCATGAAATCCTAGTTGGTTTCCGATTTGTACATGTCCATGTGTTTCTAGTTCTCTCTCTTAACTTGTAAATTGCTCACTAAACCATAGTTCCATCTCATAACTTGTCAACCCTAGTGATAGCATGAAAAGTGGTGTTCATGAAAGCCTAGTTGGTTTCTGATTTGTACATGGCAATGTAACTAAATGTATATTAAACTAAAAACATAAAGAAATGTAAATTTCAACAACTCGAGAGCTTGTTATTTTCCGAAATCTATGTGTTGGTGTCTAAAGACACCATTCTTGGCGCCTCCAATGTGTCATAGATGGTGTTTGTATCCTAGGCACATGAAAGGATAGACATAAGTAATATCATAATAATAAAAAAATAATAAAACCCAATGAAAATGTGCAAACATGATTTATAGATAACTCACCCAAGGTTGTACGATCGTGTTTATAGTGTCCAGTATCCTCTGAATAATATTATGTCTGTGAATGGTATCTGTCAATCACAGGTTTATTACATTGGGAATAAAGTAAGGCTAAATAATTGAAATTGTGCTTCAAAATTCACTTTAAAGGTTAAATAATGCACTTGACAATGCACTCATACAAGTAGGCCATCCAGATCATCTCTGGTGCCAATGCTGTCCATCAATCTTTGATGCTCTATATGAGGTAGCAAGTATCATACATGTGACCTATTTTTGTGACCAAGTGTACACAGCTTGATGTTTATACAAACTACTAGGTTGGTGAAGTGGTATACAATAGCTCATGGTCTATAATCCTGATATGCATACCCACCCTTCCTTTTCTATTGTGCTATAAGTGTCAAGTACTCCCCTTTTATAACCATCGAGCCAGTTGGGAATTCAATATTTTCATCATCTGTAACAGGTTCAAGAATGGTTTGTTTCCCCTCTAAGAAATGTGCCAACCAATAGTCAGAACCCCATTCATTATTTTTTGGGGAAACCACTGCATATATCTTACCTATGAAAGGAAATAGGTCGAGTTAACAATACATTTTGTAAATAAGGTCTTACATTTCTAATTTCTACATAAATTAAATTCTACATAGGTTGAGTAAAAAATACATAAATGCATTTTCTAATTAAGGTACTACTCATGTACCTACTTGTATGAGATCTGATATGTGATCATAATCTGTAGAAATATGTGTCTGATCATCTTCCAAATGGTCTATTTCATTAACCCCGTTGAAATTGGTTCCAAGTGTCACTCGATCCCATGTATCAACGGTATATGTATCCTCACAATCATCCCATTCACCGATGCTACAGGAATTGCAAAAGCAAGCCTTCAATCTTGTCCAAATTTGTAGGGTCGAGTTGTCTGAGCTTCTAATTGAATGAAACTGTCGAGTTCCATGCACTGTGTTCACCTGATGTGTTTGTGATCGATCCACATTTGTCACCTCCCAGAATATTCTTCGCACTAAGTGTTTCCTTGTTGCTTGTTCTCCCATGACATATGCACACCATTATATTATAGATGCAGCGTCTCGAAGGTGAGCACCTGTAAACTTCATCTCTTCCCTTTGAAGGGAAATTTTAATGCATGCACCAGCGCCATCGTGCTCTCCTTTTCCATGACCAGTTTCAAAGTAGTTCCATACATGTGGCACCTTGTATTTTATGTGCAACAAACACAACCATTCAAATACACGTGCATTCTTGAACTGTCCATCACAAACATCTGACCAAATGAAATGACGATAAAATGGTATATCCATAGCTATCACATGATCATAGAATAATTTAAAGAAAGGTTGCACGTAATGGATGCCATGGGTCCGGTCGTCACTTATGTACAAGTGACTTTCTTTCAGTATCACATGTTTCTCTTCATTTCTATATTTCCCATGTCAATACGTGATATGCACCATTATTCTCACCTACTCTGAGTGATATTATTGACTTTGTATTTCATTTTGTGGTTGTAGGGTGTAATTTTCCGCAAATTCAACCACTGATAGTATTTTTCTATGAGGGAAGGTGTCTCGAAATATTCTGAATTTCTCATCTTGCCACCATGCCATATCGACATGTTGAATGTACTATTAGAAGAAGGCCTAGTGTTATCATGCCAAAACGTTTGCGCTAGGCCCTTCACTACTTCGACTAACTTCATGTCTTTACAAGGAAACCTACCACTAAATTCCCATAATGTTTGCATTTGTCCCTCTACATCAAGGTTGTCTCTTCTTACTGAATATTTTTTAAGTCTCTTTGGATGTAAAGGTACAATTTGTGATGTGCATTTAAGTAAATGACATTGTCTTGTGGATCTATGTACAATTGATTCAGCCAATACACGACAAGCCACATTACAGTCTTGTGAATGAGTTTTTTTACCAATCGATGTGAATGCAACAGCAAGAGATTTAACAATGTGATTACTTGATTTGATATTATTCATTGTTGTGATGCCTAAATTTCTTCTAACAGTTGCCATATTTCTAGATTCAAACAAAGCTAAAAACAAATGGCATTTACCGGCTTTGGATTTGTTATCAAAATATTGTTTCATTATTTGAGGACAATGATGAAGGATAGTGCGTCTAGCCACCTTACCTTCCATGGAATTCAATCCACTCTCATCCACTTGTATTCGTTTAGGATTTCTCTTTCGTTTTGATGCAAAATTTGTTTCCATTTGAAATGTTGGAGTGACGTTTACATCCACTACATGCTGACAAATTCAATTAGGAGATTGAACCACCGACCATGGTTGTTTCCGAGTCACATTTGCATCAAGAGTAACATAATTATTGAACTATTCACAAGATTTTTCGTTTACTAATGGATCAATAATATCAACTTATGTATAACCAGCTTCCTTTAATGTTGCATTATCTTCTTCAGCCTCTACGTCAGGTCTTTGTTGAGGGGGAATGGGAACTATTTTCTCATGTAATGAATGACGACGATTTCTTGAATATTCCCTCTTTTTTATTTTTTATTTTCTGCTTCTTCCAGTGTAAGGACCTTCCTTGCTAACTTTTGACCTCTATTACGTACATTCCCCATTGAAATCCACCCAAACCTATACAAAACTATTGAATTATGTAAGTAATGATTAGATTTCACATTGAACAGTTCTCTGTGCGTGGGTGTTACAGCTGATTTTACCACACATGGTGGATCACACCTTTATGGCCTTCCCTATCCCTCTGCAAACTCTTTGGACCCCATGGACCATTTTTGTACCTTTGATGTTTCCAATATCATCCCTAAAAACATGAATTATTTGTTGTAGGTGACTTTTAAACCTTCTCACGTATATACGTGGATATGACCCTCAAACCTGTGTACATCGAGATGTGTGCAAAAGCCCAAATAGTTTTGGATTTTTCCTTGATGTGGATCCGATTCACTTGTCTCTTGGCCTTCCATATGCCTTGCGACTGCTCATATTTGACCTTCCATTACCCCATTGAAGCACTATATAAGGAACCCTTTGGATACATTGAAAGGAGAGGAATTGAAGAGAAAGAAAACTATAGCCCATTGTTGCCAGAGCTTATACTTGAGTCTACATCCCTTTGTGCCTTGGAGCACTTTGTGTTCTTCCCAAGATTTCCTTTTGCTTGTGAGCTTGCTATCGATAGATGGAGGATTGAAGTGGTGGAGGCCCAGGTGGAGGACTCAGTTTCTCCGGTTTGCAGACGTGCCGATAGAGGTTGTCACTATTGTAATCTCTGATTTATATTAATATAAATATCTTTTCCTGTCCAATAATGTGTATTTAAATGAGTATTAAATCCATGGATGCTTTTAAATGCTTATATTTTATTGATTGTATATGCTAGAGTAGGTCTATCACAATTATATAGCATGCTTGTCTTGTTTGCTGAATGTTGAGAGAGCAAATTGCTAATACAAGCGAGAGTGGAAAAGCTGAATGGGGATCTACATCAACCATATAGAATAAGGTATGTTTCTAGATCCTTTAGTTTTAGGTGTTTGGATTCTCTTACATATGGGAAAGGATTAATTTATGTGGTTACTCTATCTGTTGTGGTCCCCAAGCCATAGGATTTTTTCTCCGTAACAGAATTGGCGACCATACTGGGGAGTTCCTAGTCATTTCTTTTGGGGGTTTTATCGGCATTCAATGTTCTTGAATTGCTCTTATTTCTCTGTTTCTGAGTCAGGTCTAGGGGCATGTTTTCCTAGTAGTGTCTAATAGAAGTAAATTTTGTCTCAGCTGGTCTGATTACCTTTTGTTTTATCTATTTTTCTTCCTATACGCGAGTTTTGTTTTCACAGTCGTGTGTACACGTGGTTTTGACTAGGATACCCGCATATATACGCGGGTTTTCTACACACAGTCACGTATGCCCTGAGTTTTTCCTTTTGGGTGAAGATTAAGTGTTGTTGGGTGAGTTTGGATAATTGCTGAGTCTTCTTGGATGCTTCTGGAGTCTGTATACACCTCTGTTTCTAACTAGAGATGCTTTTTATTTTGAATTTTTTTTAGAATGTTCTTGTCATTGCATTTTCTATTTTTTGTTTTGAGATTACTGCATTAGGTCTCTTTTACCTTAGTGCTTTGCTTGGGCGATGTCTGAATAGTGCTTGTAGAGTCTAGGGGTTGTAGGGTCATACTTTTTCTTTATTATCTCATTTTAATTCAAAAAATACAAAAATATTTTCTTTTTGCATCATTATGCATTGTTGCATTTTGCATTTTGCATGGTACTTGCACTAGGTTTGCTTGGAAAAATATTAGTCAAGTTTTCATATAGGAATGATTGCATCTTCATTTGAAAGAAAATTTTGCATTTCACGTAGTAGCATACCCCATTTTTCATTCAGCACGGTGCATTTGCATTGATTTTTAGGTGTGCATTTTACTTCATGTTGCGTCATAACACCATTAGTTGCACGATCATTTGCCCTTTTTAGTAATAAGCCAATTAAAATCAATGCATAATAAAATGAATTACACTCTTTTATTTTATAGGGTGCACCAACAAGATTAGGTTTTAGGGTCTTGGAATAGTTCATTGTGAGTGAATTCTCCAAGACCACTAAACGAAACATGTATGTGTCTGTCCAGGTGAGAGTGTGAAATTCCTTGATATAATTAGTGCTTCTCAGGATCCTCTTCTTACAAGGGAGTTAAGTGTTGATGTATATGTAACTTCGGAATGTATTCTTATATGTATTTTATATATTGTAACCCAATGTTTATTTCGGGATGTTTCTATTATGTATTTGAGTCATGTGGTCATGCCCCGATGTTCCGATCGGGAGGATTAATAATGTAAACAAGTCATATCAAGTCATTAGGTAAGTCCCCACAGTTTAGGGGCACTTGGGTTATTATACATTAATTAAGGTGTACGCTCGAGTAAGTAATTGTAAGTTAAGCCTACATGGTTGAGTGCACTTCAAGTCAATGAAAGAATATAAATAGACAGTGAGAGTCTCTCTATTTATCACTTGTGAATTACATCACTTGCTTTCTCAAGTGTGGCACACTTTTGGAGAAGGAAATTCTTGGGCTTGACAGAAGACAGAAGGCTGTTGTTGTGTTGGGAGGTCATCTTACTGTTTTGGGATCACATCTTGTGGTGATAATATCTTAGAGGAAGTTGAGGGGTTTTCTCCATTTATGGTTTCCCCTCCTAAAATCTTTGTGTCTCTTGTCTCTTATGATGTGCTTATGTGATTGTTGTGCTTGTTATTCTCTCAGTGAAAAGATCTTATCATAATGCTAGCTTAAATGATGAAAAACTAACATGGTATCAGAGCTAACCTGAGAAGAAGACATTGTGTAGCTACAGGAACTACGACTTCCTATTTTTTGGATCTTCCTCCACAGATTTTCAGCAAAAGTATGCTAGGATGACTCTCCATTGAAGGGTGCATCTTTCTGTCGATGCGGAATTCAATTTCAAGCATTTTCAGTTTCGATGTGGAAATTAGGGCTTTCTACAGAAGAAGAATTTTTGAGTAAGACCAGCATAGGATTTTTCTCCTCATCAAAACCGAAATTTAGAGACCTGGATCAATAAATTTGGTTGGGTGAAAGTTCGGGAAAGTCAAACCCTAGTTTGACCCTGAGCTAGGAGAAACCCTAAATACTAAAACTGCTAAGTTTTGGTACAGTCGCTATATTCTGAGATTGGAAAACTCTCAGAATCTGAAAATTGTAAGGGCCGAAGATACAATCCTTATGAACACTGTTTCCAAATGGCGGCCTCTGATTCGCTTTATTCTAGGAGATATGATCTCTCCAAGTTAGGGTTCCAGCCTCTTCCAGAAATCATCCATAAACAGGACACCTGGGGAGATCTACAATATATTGGGCTACAGAGGTCCAAATTAAATTCCTGAAGATGTTCCAGAAAGGGAACGGACTATAATTTCTGTGGTCCTAATTTTAGACTCAGAAGATGAACCAGTGACACGTGGCATTCCGTACAACTTCACTTTTCTGAACAGTCCTGTAACAGGTCACCTTGGGAAAAGGATCATAAATCCCAAATGGTGAAACCAATTCTGATGAAACCTATGCTGTTGGATCAAGCACATGGAGGTTACCTCAGTAAGGAATTTCAAACACAGAGGATCAGTAATTTTGGAGATATCACAGAAACAGTAACAGGAATTTCTGCAGAAGAAATCAGAAAATTAGGGCTTCCTGTTCTGGGAGTTTTCCTTCACTGTTTTCAGAAAAAGGAGTACATTGGACAGCTCCATTTGAAGAGATATATCTGTTCATCCAATCAGATCTTAAAGATTCTAAGTTTTGAAAATTAGGGTTTCTGCGACAAACCCTAGATCAGCAAACTCTGGGACAAGGGTGGACACCTCAAATCGGTAAGATCTAATCCTTTGCTATTTCCATTTGAGGTTCTCATTTCAAAGTGATCAGCTTGATGATAAGCTTGGTGAAGTTGACAACTTCCAAGCATAGAAGTATTTTATCTCTCTGGATTGGACACCTACATGAGCATAGAGGTTCCAGTTTCAGAGGGAGACGAGGCCAAAGAAGACATCATGCTCATGCTGCAGAGGATGATGAACCATCCAGAAAGAGATCCAGATATGAAAGTGAATATTCTTCAAGCGAGGATGAATATGTTCTAATATCAGCTCTCATAGGTAACATTACTCATGGAAGTGATGATTGGATTATAGACAGTGGGGCTTCCAAATATATGATGGGATTCAAGGAATCCTTTGTAAGACTATCAGAACATGAATCACCTCACAATGTGAAACTTGTAGATGACTACCAATATCCAATAAAAGGTAGTGAGGAATATTCATACAAGCTAGACTCTGGAATGCAGGTTGCATTCATAGATGGTCAAATCATCATTTGACCAAAAGGAAAGACTATTGATGATGCGGTAGTGATTGGAGAACAAGAAGGAGGCTTGTATGAATTCAAGGGCCATCCAGAACAAGCCTTGATCCATGTAGAGCCAAATGAGCTTTGGCATAGAAGGCTTGCACATGTGCATTACAGAGCACTACCTATTGCAAGCAATGTTGTTGAAGGTCTTCCTAAATTTCAAGCTATTTGAAGGGAAGAACAAAGTCAGAAATGACCTAAAGAAACCAGTTGAAGAATGTGAAGATCCAGAATGCGGAGACCATGCAGCCATAAGAGTCTCTCAAATCAAAGAACAACTTGAAGCGGTAAAAGAAAAAGTGAAGAATGCAGAAGTGATGATGGCCACCTTGAATGGCCTCCCAGGATCGTGGAATTCATTCATTCAAGGAATGTGTTCCAAAAGGAAGTGATTACTTTCAGCAAACTTTGGGAAGAAGAAGAAGCTTGAATCATAAGAAGAGAAGAGATGACAGTTTCAAGACAAAGAATAATATGATGAATGCAGTGACATCATTGATGCAGAACCTTCCAGTTCAAGAAGAATGATGTCAGGGCGTATTATCGAGACCTGAAGAGAAGTTCATAGTTCCATCATGCAGTAGATGGAAACATCGTGGGATAGAAAGCAAGATTCGTAGCATGAGGCTTCTCACAAAGAGAAGGCATAGTCTACGAAGAAACATTTACAGCTAATAGAAGTGAAGTCACATGACATGCATAATCATGTGTGCAAATGAAAGAAGGCCTTGTACAAGAATACACCCATGGGATATCACATACATGATGAGCTTGATGAATATCTTAACCTTTGCTACAAGGTTGATAGAGAATGACAAGCTCACAGATGGGTGAAAGATGAACTTTTGAAGAAGTTCAAGTGAGAGGATCTTAGTATCCAGTGATCCTAGATGGATACTACTTGTCACTCCAGTACAGAATGTTTTAGTGCATAGAGTACAAAAGACAGAGGGAGTATGATGCTCTACTTTAGAGGGAGTGACTACAAAATATCTTGAGGTTTGACATGATACAACAGGATGGGCAGATTACTGATGATTCTAGGCTTTACTAAGAGTAAAGTGGATTCCAACCTTTGCTTCAAGGTTGAAGACAGAAGACCAGTGATGCTCCTATTATGTGTCGATGCACTATTGTTCTAGGTATGGAGGTGTGGCAGAGTACAGATGGAATCTTCCTTGGACAAGGGAAGTATGCAGTAGAGATCCTGAAGAGGTTCGGGATGATGGACTGCATGGCCTCACCTATGGCATCAAACCTGAAGCTATTGAGTGATGCTTCTTAAGAGATGGTTGATACTACGATGTATCGTCAGATGATTGGGTCCTTGATGTACCTGAGACCAAATATTTGCTTTGCTGTGAACACATTGAGACATGTTCACCTAATGGTTACAAATCCTGCAGGGGTACAATTGATTATGGGCTCAAGTATGATGCGAATCAGAATATTAACCTGGAGGGTTATGTTGATTCAGATTGGGCAGGCAGTGCCATCGACAGGAAGAGTACTTCAAGATGTTGCTTCAGTATGGGATCAGGTGTGATCTCTTGGTTTAGTAGGAAGCAATCCTGTGTGGCACTGAGTACAGCTGAAGCAGAGTATGTCGCAACTTGTTCAGCTAGTTGTGAGGCAGTATGGCTGTGGAAGCTACTGTCTGATATATTTGATCTCCAGTTGGATGCTACTTGTATACATTGTGACAACCAGAGTTGCGTGAAGTTGTCAGAGAATCCTGTGTTCCATGACAGGTCGAAGCATATTGAGATCAAATATCACTATATCAAGGATATGGTGCAGAGAGGAGCAGTGAAGCTCCTGTATGTTGCGACGGAGGAACAGATAGCCGATGTATTGATGAAGCCATTGGCTAGGCTGAAGTTTGAGTACTTCAGAGAGAGACTTGGTGTTCTCCAGATCGAGGCTTCCTCCCAGAGATAGTGATGAGACCCAG